>PVJN01036747.1:0-21327 GCA_004026805.1 Lasiurus borealis | reverse complement strand
CCCCCCCCCCACTGGCCTGGTTGCCCCACACAGCCTGCTTGTTCAGTCTTATGGTTGACCCTCACTAACTTCCTGCCAGCCTAGTCGTATGCAGCCATCTTATGAGGGCATAAGAGTTAATATGCATATTACCTCTTTATAACATAGGATAGTTTATTATTTTTAATATACTGGGCTATGTTGATATCTCATCATATGTAAAACTTGTGTATGCAAGCTTATGTTTCCATTATTTGTTTAGCACCTGCAGTCAAAGGTTAAATCTAGTTAAGGTGAATAACATGAACCTAGGAATCTAGTTAATTTATTTGGGACTGATTAGAATAAGTTGAAGACCTGCTGGAAATAAATAAAGTTAGAGTTAATGAGTGAAAAGTTTTCTATTTCAGCCCACACTATTTAGTTCAAAGGAGAAAGAGAGATGGCTCCCCCTCTCTCTCATTATTCAGATATCAACTTATCACCACCTTAGAATAATCCTAGAATATTGTTCTTTAAAAATACTCATCAACTCTCAGTCCCATTAGCTATTTTTAATGGGTCTTATTATATGTTATGCTTATGTAATTCTTTAATGTTTTTATCCCACAGTAAAATGTAAGGTCCACAAAGGAAGTAACACTACTTATTTGTTTACCACTATGCCCCAACTAGACTGTTGCCTCACACACAGGAGATGCCCAAAATCTATTGAATAGAAAAAAAATAATGAAAATTACTCTTTATTGAGGAGAGAACCAAAATGGTGGCATAAGATATACACCTGTACGTGCTGCCGCTGACAACCACACCAAAACCACAACTAAAAGACAAAACGACAATCTCCCAGAACCACGGAAAAGCTGGCTGAGTGGAAGTTCTACAACTAGAAGGAAAGAAAAAAGTGCATTGAGACCTGGTAGGATGTGCAGAGGCTCAGAAAGACAGAGGTACAGGGACGCACGTGAATTGGGCTGGCGTGCACTGTTTTGTTTTTTTCAATTGGGAGGGAGTTACAAGTTCCCAACTCTCTGAACTCCAGTTTCTGGTGCGATTCTGGGGACCTAGACTCATACTGGGAGAAACTGCACTATTGGCCATCAGGTCAGAAAGAGAGGGAGGCTCTCTCATAGAGGTACACATAGGAATCATTATTTACTGTGCTGGGGTGTGGCACAGGGGACACTGAACAGAACATGGCAGAGTGGGCTGACTGGCAGTCAGCACTGTTTACCACACCTAGCCTAGTGATTCCCTGAGACCCCACCCTGACCAATTTAAAACACTCCAAGCTGTATGCAGCAGTTTTTGCATATGAATAGCCTACCCTCTCACAGCTTAACCTAACAAATTGCAACTGGGTTAGACAATTCCAAAACTTCCAAAGTTCAAGCAAAGAGAAGAAATCTGAAAATCTCCCTATAGCTCCTGCTGGGTGGCCTCAGACACTGACTTGTACCTTTTTGAAGATCCAGAAACCAATGTACCTAAAGGTCAGTGTGAGAGGACACCAGATTTCAACTCCTCACGTACATAAGTGACACACTCAAGAGGCAGAATCAGTGAGCACCAAAGCCCCACTGAAGCAAGTCCTGCCCCATAGGGATGTCTCTAGCACAGCAGTTCTTCCATTATAGACAAAGCTAATCCTCACAGTCAACTGACCTGGAGGTCAATTCCTCCCAGTATACCAATAGCAATCAAGGCTTAACTACAACAAGACTGTGTACCTAGCCCACAAAGGGGTCACCAAGAGTGTTCACCTCAGGTGATTGGGGAGGCAAAGCTACTGGGCCATAAAGGACAACTAGCACACAAAGCCCCTCCATTCAATACAGGGAAAGCAGTCAAAATGCAGAGACAAAGTAACATATCATGAATGAAAGAAATGGAGGAAAGCAAACTACTGGATATAGATTTCAAAACCACATGTATAAGGTTACTCAAGAATCTTCTGCAAACTGCGGAGAAACTTAGTGAGACCTTCAAGAATCTTAATGAGAATGCCAAAAAAAATGGGAAAGAACCATTCAGAAATTAAGCATGCACTGTCTGAAATAAAGAATAATATACAGAAATCCAACAGCAGACTAATGGACCACAAGAATCAAACCAAAGATCTGAAATATGAGGAAGCAAGAAATAGCCAAACAGAAAAACAAAAAAAGAGTCCAAAAATTTGAAGATAGTGTAAGGAACCTCTGGGACAACTTTAAGCATACCAACATCAGAATTATGGGGTGCCAGAAGAAGAGAGAGAGTAAGATACTAAAAACCTATTTGAAGAAATAATGACAGAAAACTTCCCACACCTGGTGAAAGAAATGGACTTATAAGTCCAGGAAGCACACAGAACACCAAACAAAATGAATCCAAAGAGGATCACTCCAAGACACATCATAATTAAAATGCCAAGAGCAAAAGACAAAGAGAATCTTGAAAGCAGCAAGAGAAAAACAGTTAATTACCTACAAGGGAGTACCCATATGAGTCGGCTGATTTCTCAACAGAAACTATGCAGGCCAGAAGGGAGTGGCAGGAAATATTCAAAGTGATTATTATAACCAAGATTACCCAGCAAAGCTATCATTCAGAATTGAAGGTCAGATAAAGAGCTTCACAGACAAGAAAAAGCTAAAGGAGTTCATCACCACCAAACCAGGATTATATGAAATGCTGAAAGGTATTCTTTAAGAAAAGAATGAAGAAGAAAAAGATAAAGATAAAAATTAAGAACAAAAAATACATATCTATCAACAAGTGAATCTAAAAATCAAGTGAATAAAAAATGTGATGAACAGAATAAACTGATGAATATAATAGAATTAGGGGCATAGAAAGGGAAAGGACTGACAATTCTTAGGGGAAAAGATGTGAGAGGGGTGTGGGAAGAGACTGGACAAAAATCATTCACCTATGGATAAGGACAGTAGGGGGAGGTAAGGGCAGAGGGTGAGGTGGGAAGCAGGTGGAGGGGAGCTATGGGGGGAAAAAGAGGAACAATTGTAATAATCTGAACAATAAAGATTTATTAAATTTTAAAAATAAAATATGATCATAAAAAAATTACTCCTTATCAACCAAAATTTCCACAGTTCACTTAACTTAAATTCCAAGGTTCCAAAAATTAAGTTTAAGATGTTTTATCAGGAACTTGTCTACACTCTTAGGATTATTTTATAAATTATGATGGGAAGTACAATGAATGGGTTCCCTACTCTGACTCTAAGGACTATAAGCTGGGAGCAGAATTTCCACTTGGTCAATCTGAAACTGAATGCAGGTTTGGCTGCCTGCCATAACAAAGGCCAAACTTGTGAGACCAGTGCTGGTGGAAATGGAAAGTTTATTCAAGTGCTATCAACCCAAAAATATGGCAAACTCCTATACTAAAGATTATCTTAACAGATCTGATCAGGCCAACAAATTTTATAGGGCTGAAAGAGGAGGAGAGAAAACTGTGAATATGCAGGATATGTAAGGTATGCAGGATGGGAGTGTCTTCTCCTAGGTCTTACTATGGATTTTATGGTCAGCCTTCTTGAATTGGCTATCTAGTTTTTGTCAGAATTTCTGTGACTGGGTGACCAGTGTTAGCCAGGATCTTGAGGTTAGACTGCTTCTTAGGTTTACACAGGAAATGAAACTTCTGATTCTAGGGGAAAAAAAGAAAACTTTTAACATGTAAACTCTAGTTTTGAAAGAAAAAATCAGGTTAGAGTAACCAGCTTGGTTTAACATCTAAGATGAATATGAGTTGCTTTATATAGATACTTTTATAAGTTTGCTTTGTTAATACATTCTTATTTAAGTTCTATTCTATGGTTAAACTAATATAAATAGTACTAGAGGCCCGGTGCACAGATTTGTGCATACTGAAAATAAATTAATTAGAAGTGGCCAGTGGGGTGGGACTGGGCAAGATGGGCCAGATATGCCTTGGAGCCAACCTCCTATGCTCCCTCCTCAGCTGGCCACACCTGGGGCAGTGCTGGGGCTCGAAGGGCATCTGCAGAGTGAGCAGGATCCCTCCAGCAGTCTGACATCCCCCAGGGGTCCTGGAATGTAAGAGGGCACTCTGCAAAGTTGCTGTCACTGGGCAGCTCCTGCATTGAGCTACTGTCAACCTGTTGCTTAGCCATATATATATATATATGAGGCCAGATGCACAAAAATCGTGCGTTGGGGAGGGGGGTGTCTCTCAGCCCAGCCTGCACCCTTTCCAATCTGGGACATCCCTCTTACAATCCAGGACTGCTGGCTCTCAACTGCTTGCCTGCCTGCCTGCCTGCCTGATCACCCCCTAACCACTCCCCTGCCAGTCTGATCAATATCTAACTGCTCCCCTGCTGGCCTGTTTGCCCCTAACTCCCCTCCTCTGCCAGCCAGATTGCCCCCTAACTGCCCTCCCCTGCTGGCCTGCCCTCCCCTGCCAGCCTGATTGCCCCTAACTATCCTCCCCTGCTAGCCTGGTGTCCCCAACTGCTGTCCCCTGCAGGCCTTGTCCATCCCAACTGCTCTTCCCTATAGGCCTAGTCCCCTCTACTGCCCTCTCTTGTTGGCCTGGTCACCCCTAACTGCCCTCCCTTGCAGGACTGGTCCCTCCCAACTGCCCTCCCCTGCTGGCCTGATCACCTACAACTGCCCTCCCCTGCTGGCTATCTTGTGGAGGCCATCTTGTGTGTTGGATTGATGGTCAATTTGCATATTACCTCTTTATTATATAGGATAGATTATGCAATCATTTCTGATTACAATTCCTATCGTCCCAGTTCTGAGTCAATCAAATCATAGTGCATATGGATTAAGATAATATGATACACCCAACATTTGAAACAAGAGTTAAATGCAGCTGAAGCAACCTAACATACTATTTCTTCCTCCCTCTGCCTCCAGTTTTATAGGCTTGTGAGCATCAGCAAATTCAGACTGCAGGAACCCACCCCCAAGTTTCTGATTCAGTCCCAGGGTGAAAGGGTAGTTGAGAATGTGCACCTGTATCAGGTCCCCAAATGGAGCTAAAATTACTGGCCCAGTGACTGCACTTTGGGAATCACTGTTTTAGAGATTGTTTGGGGCAATGATGTGAAAGTAGGCAAAAACCAGTCTTCCAAACTTCAAATTCTCTCAGGATTTGCCTTCTCAGGTGCATAGGACAATTAAATTCCTAAAGGGAACATTTTTATGTCAATTCTGGTATCAAACAGCGTACGTGCATCTCATATAATTAAACAGCCATTGTCAGTATTTATGGACCTGATTCTTCTTGGTTAGGAACCTTTGAAGTTTCTGAGTGGATGTCAGTTCAACTGCCTTATAGGGGTCTTTATAAGATCAGTTTAGGGACACCATAAATTTTTGTTCAACTGATGGGATTCTTTGATTATTAACTTGACGCTCTATCCACTGAGGCAGAATCAAACTTAAGACCGTTCTGTCTGAGATCTGAGGCTTTCACCCTCTTGCTAAATAGGCTAGGGCTGGAATAGGATCTTCTTGACAGCTTTTAATAAAACTTTTTAGGGTTGTAAACTTTATCCCCAAACCGGTTTTGGCTCAATATTGCTTTAAGTGGAGGAGATTAATACAAGAACTAATACTGAGGAGAGTTCCTGGTGTGAAGATGTGCTTGTAGGAAATGACAGATAGGAACACCACTCACTTGCCTTTCTGAAAGTTCTTTATCAACTATTTTTTCCAACCTCAGCTCCACTCACAAGAGTTTAAACTAAAATAATCCTAATGCATAAACCAGTGATCATAAGTGATTTATTGAACAGCTACTTACAACAAAGTGAGTGACAATGACCTTCCATACCAACCTCACAGCTTAGGCTATATTATGAGTTTAGCACTCAGACATTAAGAAATCTACCCACAAAGACACAGTGTGTTTTATTTGTTACATAGCCTCCACATAAAAATTATATACAAATACATTCTTATCATAAGAGAATATGCAAGAGCTAAATTACCACTTTGCTGAAAAAGAACACTTTAAAAACAAATGAAGCATTAGGCACTACTCCAACCCATCTAGAAGTTATTCCAGATGATTTCTCAGGAGGTGGCATAGAAAAGTTTCAAAATCTATAGTGACTGACTTAAAAACTAAATTTAAAAATGCTATAGCAACCGACTTATTGGGATTGCCACAGCATAACCACGTTTGCACTCTCATAGACTAAAGTATTTTAAGTAGAAGTGACTGATGGGATGGTTTCACCTGCAGAAGAAAAAGACAGGTAGTTAATGAACAGCTGCAACGTAGCTTCCGACAAACTTGGTAAACACAGTGGATATTGAGCACCTACTATGTGCCGGGGGTTGGATAAAAAGGTCGAGGAGATTGAGAAACTTGGCAACTTTTCCTCAAGTGACCAAGCACTATTTAAAGTGAATAATTTGAGCACCAACCCAGATTATGTTTAAATCAGACTGGAGATTTAGTTAATTTGGCATAACTGCAGTGAGAGAAACTTATCAATAAGACCTCACCTTTATAGACACATGGAAGTAGCACTTTTTCCAAACATGATTGTAATTAATGTGAGATTCATCACATAACTAGACACTATTTAAATCAAAGAAAAAAACTAATTAGCAGAGACTTAAGCTTTGTCCTTCCTTATATCATTGCTGTCATATATTGCCTACTCTAAGGATCCTCACCGAGGGGTCTTGGAAGTATGGAACCCAAGGCAATCCAAACAGGCAAGTGTTGGTTATGTTCCAGGAAAGGCCAAAATTGGCAAAGGGAAGATCACTTTTAGACTTTGTCAGACCATTGTCAACGGTGCCTGCAGTGGTATCTAAGAAGGATAATCTAAAAATGTTAAAGAAGAGAAAATTTGCATATCAGGTTAAATTTCAAAATAAACCATTATGTTTCATTTTGACTTAACTGATTGCCATCTATGCTACTTAAACAGTAGTAGCTTTACCACCAGCACTGAAGCATCCATCTTATATAAAAATTGCTGTTTGAAATTTTAACCCTGCTATTTGGCTCTGTAAGTGCTTGCTTGCTTGCTTAAATAATAAGGGGAAAAGACTACTCCCACTTCAGAGAGGCCATTAAACCTTCCCCAGATGGAATTATCAGTGCTGGCACCAGGCCAAACCTTTGGTTGAAGTCTCAAAGCCCCAGCACATAGGAGCTCTTTAAGAACTTGCAAAGGAGACCAGAAATGCCCCATATTTGGGAGACAAAGAAGTTAAAAACATATAAATAGGGGACATTCCTCCCATGTTGGGGCCCAGGATTTGAGAGACATTTTCCTCTGGACCCACACATAATAAATCTAACTCCATCTCTCTAAATATTGCTTGGTTCTTCTCTGGTTTTCTGTAACACCACTACTACACTATTTGATTTTTTTTTTAGGAATAACACAATTAAAAGTTCCTCCCTCCCTCTCCCAATATCCTACCATTGGGGAATCTATTCTGCAATTGAAAACATTAATTCTGCAGAAGTTCCCAAAGGCAAATCTCATACAACGGAAGTCTTAGATCTTTTCAATTCCCCATTCGTAAAATACATACTAGAAAAAACTGTCATTTCCTTGATCTTTAAGGTATAAAAAAGTTTAGTAAGTTTTCCCAAAAGCCATCCTAATTTAAACAACCACCCTAATTAAGAAAAAAAAAATTTAAACATTTTTTTCCAATCCAATAATCCCCTTCACTGTACAGGTTTTTGTAAGTTACCAAAATTAGAAAACATTGGGTCTTATATAGAAGAAAGAATTATACAACTTAGGTAAGGGTTAATATTTTTAAAGACTTGACCTTAAAGAATAAATATTGAATGATTTTGCTACCATCCTATCTTGCCAAGCATCTCTTGATCTTCAGAGGGGCAGCTATGTGACGAGGTATGTGTTTAGGTCCTACTCATCATCTCCTAAGTACATTATCTTAAGCATTTCAATTTCCTCTGAGCTCTATTAACCCACTTTACCATCATAGTAGGATTCCCCAAAAGCAGAATCTGATAAGGAGATTTATATACAGATGATTTATGCTAGAAATGCTCCCAGATAGGTAATGGGAGAAGTACAAGAGAAAGGTGAAGATAACAAAAGGATGCTATTTCAGGCAAAGTCCTTGCCTCAGCAGAACCTGCTAGAGAGCTCCAAAGTCAAATCCTGCATCACAGTTTGTCCTTGAATCAGGTAACAGAGCCAGGCTTTCTTTCATATCCTACTCCATCAGGAGGTGGGGGAATTTTGCAAATTCCCGGGTCCAGTTGGGATCATTAAAGGCCAAAATGCATAGAAGCAAGGTGAGGGGCACACAAAATGGTGAGGGCAACCCAAGGGGACCTGGGCACAGCATCTTCAATGGCCAAATGGATGAAGGAAGTATACAAACTAAGTCATTCCAGGACTCAAGCCTAGCTGACCTTCACTTTGCAAACATTTTATTTTTAACAAGCAGTTCTTAGAAAGCAATCTGTGAACCAGCTAGCCCATTACACTAACCTGGGAACAAGACATATTAAAGGGATTTTTCCAGTGACTCCTTCGTGCATGATGGTACAGTGGAGAACTGAATAAAAAATCACTCCATAGGAGAAAACCTAGTGGGACAAAAAGGCCTGTTTAATACCATCTCACAGTTTAAATGAAATTTGAACAAGAAACAGATCACATCAAGATGTATGATCTTTACATTAAAGTCTCTAAAGAGACTGTCTCTACAGAGATCACCAAGAAAACACCAAATCTGGCTCTAGACCATCAGTGCAACCAGTTAGTATTTTTGGAAACTGAAATCATGAATTGCCAGGCTAGAAACAAGGGCTACAACTTCTACTTAATAAATGTACTCTGGGATTTGGCCTTCAAATGTTACCACAGTGCTGGGTCCCAGGTCTCTGGAAAGAGTACACAGAGCGGCATGTTTATTTAAAACCATAATTGGAGGGTTGTGTTTTCTGAAAACATGCTTATTATGGAGACTTTCAAATACAATGTGTAACGGCAAAATAAAAATCTCCATAATCCTAACACAGGGATAGTCCTTTCTCTGTTAGATAGCAGCATGACCTGTGGTAAACTGTTAGCCCTTTTAGTTTCAGTTACTTACTGTGAAAATTGAAAATAATACCTTCTTTCCAGTGTTTCTAGATTTCAAAATATCCAATGACTAAAGATGATTTATGAGTGCTTGAAAAGTCATAATAATATACACATCAATATATCTCCCCACCCCCACCCCCACCCCCAAAGGGCCAGGAGCTATTCAAGACCAAATTCTGGGTCCCATTGGTCTTTATCTTATAAGTACTAAACTCAAGTCTCATAAAAATGATCAGGTTCTTCATCTTGTTACAATACTTACCAGGTGACTGAAAAATACACAGGAGTACCGGAGACACAGGAAAAACCCATTTATTTTCAGATATTTTGCATGTACTAGTATAAGACTCAGGGAAGACTATTTCTCTCCAAATCCTGAGCAACCCAATATGGGTTTCCCTTTATACCCCTTTGGTTTCTTTATCCCCCAAATAAGGATCAGACTTCCGGTACTTTCTGGGGCTTTTCAAAAAACCCCGTGTATTGGGATGGGGGCATGAAACCACACCTAAAGTTCTGGCTTGGCACCAGCACTGATAACCCCATCTGGGGGTTGTGTATTGTTCATGGTTTATGGTCTCTGTAAAATGGGAATAGTACTTAGGTAAACAGGTCTTACAAAACCAGATATTTAAGGAAGGGGCAGTGACTAGACTATGGGCTAACAGGAATGTGCATTAGGTTAACTGGCACAGATTCAGGTTGCTAGCCCCCCCACCCCCAAAAAATGTCTTATTTTCCCCATCAACCTTTGACCTTGACCATACCTATCTTGCACTGACTCTAAGCACAGTGCCCCTGCAAAGTAAGAACAGGGAATTTGTTTATTATTTGAAATCATCACAGCTCTTACCTCTTTCTGAATCCCACACTCAGTGACAAGGTAATTAAACTCATATCCCTTCTCAGTTATCTTTGTTACAGGACAACCAATTCCAAGAGATAATGTATCAGAATGCAAAAAGTGATCTTGACCAAGTAGAGTCGGTTCAACCACAGCCCAGAACATAGAAGAAGTACATCCTACGAACACTGTTGAAAGAACACCCCCACCCAAGAAAAAAGATTCAGATAAAAAATTTTAGTCCTAGAGGACACTCAGAGAAAATTGGAGCATAGCCTCTCACTAAGTAAGTAAATAAATAAATAACTACCCCCTGGCACAACCCTTGAGAGATGATGCAATGTGAACGTTCAGGTGAAGTCCTAACAATTGTGAGTGAAAAATTCACATCAGGTCAGGCTCATGGAGGCCTACCTATCAGGGGACAATCTTCATCTCCTCCTCCCAGCATCATTTCCCTAAAACTATAGAGTTAATGTGGGATGCTGTTTCTGCTTCACTTGCTATGGGACCACCCCTGGACTTGGGGAGCCTCAAGCTAGTGTTCAGCCTTGGATCTACAGGATAAGGGCAGTGTAAATGATCAATGGGACAATTCTCTGTAGTTTCTGGCCCCTCATTCACAGCAGCCAAACACACCTTTTGTGGGTGAAGGGACAAAAGGAAATTGTATATTTGAGCCAAGTGCTGGATCTGCCCATGAAATGAAGATCTGTACATGCTGTGTCTCCTGCCCTGTGTCTCTTCTACAAAGCAAAATGGAGATCATCTTAGATTAAAGCCTACTCATGTTTGGTGAGTCTGTCAGCTCGAAAGGTTATCCACAATTATGGTGCCCCGTTTTTTATTCCAGGAAAAAAAAATCTAAATTTTCAGGAAGATATGCAAAGAATGTCTTAAAGATAAAGCTACCCATCATTATATTTTCATGATAAGGAAATACTAGAAGTAATAAAATTAAGTTTACTTTCTTTTCGGTGACTTTTTTAATAAAGAAAAAAAAGTTTTCATAAGTAAAGATTACTGTAAATAAGGCACAGGCAGAACACAGACATAATCAATGGGTTGCAAATGAAACAACAGATATTAACAGATAACTTTATGATTTAAAAGTAGGAAGTGAGAAGAGAAATAATAGAGAGCTTTGTTTCCACAACCTGATTTAGAATTAACACACCATCAGAGGCAGGGAGCTGGATTAAGCGCAGATCATGGTGGCATTTGGAAGAGTATTGTAGTCTGAAACTTTAAAAAGAGAAATCTTTTTCCCCAGGTGAAAGAAATGGTGGAATAGAAAAGCCACATAATGGGAAATACCTGCATCTGGAAGGAAAAATAAAATTAGCTCTTTCCCAAACATGAGATAAACTGGATAAATCATTTGCTTTGGGCTAGAGATGGCAAATAGGAAAGCATCACTACTACAGAAGTTAGAAAAATAGAATTTCAAGTCACTTCTACTGAAAGTAGCCAACAGTAAAAGCCGGAGAAACACCTGCAGACAACAAACCATGTACCTGACGTTTGTTCAGAAGAAGCCAAAATCATGCATACACACAAAAATGATTGTAATGCCACAAAATCCTTCATGATTTTGATCGTCAGCTGCCAACCAATGACCCTGGAAAAACACAGGAAATTGGAAGCACCCAACCTGCTTTGCGTAATTTTATAGCTAAATGCCAAACCCAGCAGCTGACTGCATTTACAGATTACTTTGCGCTGATTGCTTTTATTTTCCGGGAATTCGTATTAGGTTTTTCCTGATTGCTTAATATCTGAAAATATGGAAAGTGCAAAGAACAAAATAAAAAGTCTTTATTAAAAGTGGCCATATTTTAATATTTCAAGAAAGACTTCTTTCTCGCTCCTGAATCTGGACATTGTCATGATCAATCACTCTAGCACTGAAATCAGAGGTGCAAATAGAAGGCCACCAGCAAGTCTTTGAGACCTGTGCCTCCTCTAGGCCCTCTGAAGTTCCTGTGGAAACAAAATGTTCAGGAGTGTCAATGCCTGTTTGTAAACTGTTGGGGAATGACATTCAGAGAAATATTTCAGCCTATGGTTTTCAAACTTGAGAGGCATCAGAATCACCTGCCAACCTTGTTGAAACACCATGGGTTGCTGGGCTGTGTTCAGGAGGTGTTTATTCAGGGCTGGTATGGAGCCTGAAAAATTGCATTTCTGAAAGTTCCCAGGTGAAGCTGACACTACTGAAACGGAATTTTTGGACTGGAACCTGGATTCTTTGTCCACCAGAACCGAAGAATGAATCCACGGACAGAAAGTGGTTTAGCAAAGGTGGAGATGTATTGAAGAACAAGTACAGTCTCCCAAATGGGGAGGGGAAAAGGGTCCCACAGAATGGACTCCCGCATGGGGAGAGGGAAAAGGTCCCACTGAGTTCTTTTTCCCTCCAGTTTATAGAGGCTGCGGATCTTTGTGCCTTGACATACTCTTTGAATGGCCACTTGAACTGATTATCACAGCAACTCCTGGGCTCAAAGGTTTAACCCTCCCCTCCACCCCTCCTTCCTTATTGTTTTCCTATTTCCTTTGGGCTTTCTTCTTCTCCTTCTGGATGAAGGGCTTCCTTCCCTTTATTTTGTAAATATAGACCTTTTGCTGTTCCCAGCTCCCTCATTCTATGGAAATATATCTGTTGCAGCTTTTCAGCTTCCCTATTCTATAGAAATATACCTCCTGCTGCTCTGCAGCCCTGTACTTCTTCCATAGTCCCCTTAATTTCCAAAACTTCTAAAATTTCCTAAACCTGTCCTATTTTACCCCTAAAATTCCTGTTTCACTACTGGTGTCAGAACCACACTTTTGAGAACCTCTGACTGAGATACAGTCCTTTAGAGAGCACTCCATTCAATGGCTTCCTAAGTTCAGAATGATTATCAACATTATCTAAAATGCTTTTTAAAAGTAAGGATGTTTTAGACCCACTCCAGTCCAGTGGGATCTGTTGCAGCTATAAGTTTTAGAGTATATAAAAATCACTGCAATTTGTTGTCAAATTTCTTATCAATTTCTTGTCAGTTTCCAGAGTCTAACCTAGAGGAACAGGGCCAAGGTATATGCATTTTTAACAATTCCCCCAGGTGATTCAGTAGGTCCAATTTCGAGAAACCTTGAGCAGAGGTCCTCAGGACTGCTGATAATGGAGGAAACAAGGCAGGCCTCCAATTATTTTCACTTCACTTTCATCTGTTTTATAATAGAGCCTTAAAAAAAAAACCCACCCCCGTTAGAAATCCTGTGTCCTTTTATTTGAAATGTACAATCATTATTTTAAATAAGAAATCAGATGTGCCTAGAGGCTACTCAATAAATGTCATCTTGGATGAATCAAGGAGGAGTAAAAAAGTGAATCCAAATCTCACTTCACTTCATGGATTCTCTTGGTATTTCCAACATCTAAATGATATAGACACTGTAAAACATTTGTGCTGGTAGTCATGGTCTTTTGAGGATCTGGAATGACCCAAATGAACAGAGAGACCAGTCCAGCTAGCATGATGTTGGGACAGTTTCCAGAATCAGCATTCTGAACAGAGGCTTTCCTTAACGGGTGGGAGTGGGGGGTAACTTTCACTCAATATAGTATTTCCCTCTTCTCTCCCAGTTTTAACCTTTTCTAGACATTCACATATTATAACAGGGAAACACGATAGGCTCAGTTAGTTGTCACCGTGACATTTTGTACCTCTGACATGGAAAGGAAGGGCCTCTACTGGGGAATACGGGGTTTAGAGTCTTCACTCTGGCCTTCTCCACTGTGCCCTTGGTTTGAGAAAAAGAAATTTTGGACCAAGAGAACAAGCCCCCAGATTTCCCTGCCCAAACAGCCCTTAAGCTCACATCTAAAGACTGCACCGGCCCCTTCCCTGAGTCTGCCCTACCAGGTCTGTGTACCTTTAGTGGGTAAGCAAAAGGTAGTTGCTTGCAAATGACAAGTGCTGGCGAGGATGTGGAGAAAAAGGAACCCTCACCCTCCTGCACTGCTGGTGGGAATGCAGACTGGTGCAGCCACTGTGGAGAACAGTTTGGAGTTTCCTCAAAAAAACTAAAAATGGAACTCCCATTGACCCAGTGATCCCACTTGTAGGAATATATCCCAAGAAACTAGAAACACCAATTAGAAAGGATATATGCACCCCTATGTTCATAGCAGCACAATTTACAATAGCTAACATTTGGAAACAGCCTAAGTGCCCATCAGCAGATGAGTGGATTAAAAAAAAAAAACGGTGGTACATCTATGCAATGGAATACTACACTGCTGTAAAAAGGAAGGAATTCCTACCATTTGCAACAGCATTGATTGTCCAGGAGAGCATTATGCTAAGCGAAATAACTCAGAGAAAGATAAATATCACATGATCTCACTCATTTGTGGGACTTAATGAACGACATAAACTGATGAACAAAAACAGATCCAGAGACAGAAAAGCATCGATGAGATGCTCAAACCTCAGAGGAAAGATAGGGGAGGGTGGAGGTAAGGGGGAGAGATCAACCAAAGGACTTGTATGCATCCATATAAGTATAACCAATGGACACAGATACCTGGAGGGTGAGAGCATGCCTGGGGAGGGGGTACAGAGGGAATAAGAACACATATGTAATACCTTAATCAGTAAAGAAATAAAAATAAATAAAAATTGAAAATGGTATTACAAATATATTTTAAAAAAAGATCAACAGAGCTTAGATGTGTCATCTGTAGTGTCCACACACAGGCACTCTATGTGTGGAGATCCTTACAACACAGGTTAGAATGGATTTGGAAAGAGAGGAGAAATTTGGCCATGGGCCTTGGATAGGGAAGTGAAATAGAGAGGAGATAGATGATGGCACTTACCACATGGAAATGTTCCAGGCTCTAAGAATTCTAAATGAGGCCCGGCGTGTGTGGCTAAGTGCTTGAACATCGACCTGTGAACCAGGAGGTCACAGTTCAATTCCTGGTTGGGGCACATGCCTGAGTTGCAGGCTCAATCGCCAATGTAGGGCATGCCGGAGGCAGCTAATCAATGATTCTCTCTCATCATCGATGTTTTATCTTTATCTCTTTCTCTGAAATAAATAAAAATAAAATTTTAAAAATAATAATTCTAAATGAAAATCTGTCTTGCCGAAACTGGTTTGGTTCAGTGGATAGAGGGTCGGCCAGCAGACTAAAGAGTCCCAGGTTCAATTCCCGTCAAGGGCATGTATCTTGGTTGTGGGCACATCTCTAGTAGGGGGCGTGCAGAAGGCGGTTGATTGATGTCTCTCATCAATGTTTCTAACTCTCTATCCCTCTCTTTTCCTCTCTGTAAAAAAAATCAATAAAATATATATTTTTTTTAAAAGAAAATCTGTCTTTCTATCTCATTATAATAAAAATTGGTTTGTCAAAACAGGAAGGCAAAACAGATCTTTAATTGATTTATAATAGTGTCTTCAATTGATTTATAACTTTTACATAGATAATACAGTATAAGTGCTTCCACTCAAACCCTAGTTCCAGTTCCTATATATGCAATGCAGAAGCAGAACTGAGGCCATTTGTGTTCAGCTCAGAGTAACTTGGGAGTCCTTAGGATCTTGTCTTGTTCTTCTGATAAGCCCAGAAAAACTTGAGCTTTTACTAGATATTTTGGTGCTTGACTCATTCCTCAATATTCACCTTCAGTAAGTCAAGCAAATAGCAAAAATTACATAAATCTTGCTTATCAGCAAGGAGAGGTGAAAGAAAAGGAGTGTAGATTATTTCCAAGTAGATCTGCTTGATTAGATAAGGAAATGTGGAATAGAGGACTCTAACACACTTAATACTTGAATGACCTTAACTCCAAACCCCAGATGCTCCAATCCTTAATTCTTTCTCAATCTTGATGGAAGCCAATTTAATTGCTTACTTTTCTAGTTTGCTCCTGTATAAACTTCTAATATTTATTCCAATGAGATTACCTACCAATACGTGCATGTTATTTTTTTAAAAATATGTGTTATCAATTTGTAATTTGGCTCTGAATCTGAGGCAGTTCCTTTCAGCAAACATTTGACAACCTCTATGTTGTAAGTATTTTTCATGTACAATAGGAGTTACAGCAGTAAACAAGACTTACCTTTACCTTTTTTATTAATTTATTTTTATTATTGAGAGTATTACAGATGTCTCTTTTCCCTCCCCCCCCCCCCTTTTACCAACTCCTGTCCCATCCTCCAGGCCTTTACCACACTATTGTCTGTATCCATGGGTTATACATATCCTATCTAATAAAGAGGGAATATGCTAATTAACTGCCACACCCTCAAAGATAGCGGCGCCCACAGCCAAAAGATGGCAGCGCCCACAGCCACAAAATGGCGGCACCCAGTCCCCTCAGCACCACCTGGGCAGCAGGTGCATGGCATGGCCTGGCCTGGCCTGCCCCCAAGCAGGTCCAGCCACTTTGAGTGCCTGCCTCCAGAGTCTCCCAGTCCCCTAAGCCCCCCAGCCTCCCAGGACTGGCCCAAGGCATAGGCAAGCCTCAGATGGCAGCTACCCAACTGTCCAGGGCTCCCTGAGGCTCAGGTAACCAGGGCCAGCCAAGGCTTGCACTGCAAGTAGCAGCAGCAGAGGTGTGATGAGGGCATCGCCTTCCCCTGATCCTCGGGTTGCATTCTGCCCCTGAGGGCTTCCATACTGTGAGAGGAGGCAGGCTGGGCTGAGGGGACCCCCACTCCAGTGCAAAATTCTGCGCCTCTAGTTTTCATATAAGTTATTTGGTTAATCTCTCCCCATCCACCTACCCACCAGCACTTTCCCCTCTTGAGATTCATCAGTCTGCTCATACTTCTATGTCTCTGGATTTACTTTTTTATTAGTTTATTTTATTCATTAGATTCCACATATGACTGAGATTGTGTGATACTTGTCTTTCTGTAACTGGCTTATTTTGCTGAGCATAATACTCTCTAGGTCCCTCCATGCTATCTCAAAGGGTAAGGGATCCTTTTTTATTGCTGCATAGTATTCCATGGTATAAATGTATCACAGCTTTTTTATCCATTCATCTACTGATAGGCATTTGGACAGTTTTCAGATCTTAGCTATTGTAAATTGCGCTACCCTGTTTCCCCCAAAATAAAACAGTGTCTTATATTAATTTTTGCTCCCAAAGATGCGCTAGGTCTTATTTTCAGGGATATCTTATTTTTCCATGAAGAAGAATACAGTACAAATTTATTGTTGAACAAAAAAAAAGATATTTATTACCTGTATACTATGAACATAGGGGTGCATATATTCTTTTTGACTGGTGTTTCAGGTTCTTAGGATATATTCCTAGAAGTGGGGTCACTGGGTCAAATGGTAGTTACATATTTAATTTTTTTAGGAAACTCCATACTGTTTTCCATAATGAATGCACCAATCTACATTCCCATCAGCAGTGCAGGAGGGTTCCTTTTTCTCTACATCCTCACCAACACTTGCCATTTGTTGATATGTTGATGGTAGCCTTTCTTTATTTTTTTTTTAATATATTTTATTGATTTTTACAGAGAGGAAAAGAGAGGGATAGAGTCAGAAACATCGATGAGAGAGACATATCAATCAACCACCTCCTACATACCCCCCACTGGGATGTGCCTGCAACCAAAATACATGCCCCCGATCAGAATCGAACCCAGGACCCCTCAGTCTGCAGGCCAACGCTCTATCCACTGAACCAAACCAGTTTTGGCGATGGTAGCCTTTCTGACAGGTAAGTAACGATACCTCATTGTCTTTTTAATTTTCATCTCTAATGATTAGAGACTGAGCATGTCTCTTGGTGAACAGTATGTCTACTTCAGAGAAGTGTCTGTTTAGGTCATTTGGAATGTTTGTCTTCATTTTGTTACATTGTATGAGTTCCTTCTATATTTTGGATATTAATCCTTACCTTTGAGAAATTCATGGTCTGGCAGAGAGACACACATCAAACAAACACAGTTAAGAAATAATTCTGCAGGGAGAAATCAAGGTGGCAGCATAGAGAAACACCTAAACTGCTGCCTCACAAAACTACAGCTAAAAGACAGAACAGACATCATCCAGGACCACAAGAAAGCTGGCTGAGTGGAAATTCTACAACTAGAAGGAAAGAGAGGGGTTCATGGAGATTCAGAGGAGCTGCAAACAGCCAAGGTACAGAGACACATGTATGAAGAGGACGGGTGGCAGAGTGCCTGGCTAACTTCCTCTAGTGGGTGGGAGACAGAAACTCCTGACTGCACTGAACCCCAAATCTGGGCAAGACTCATATGTGGGGAGTCTGGACTGTCATGAAAAGTGAGGAGTACATGGAAACTCAGGGGAGCTGTGAAAGGCAGAGGTCTGGAGGCACACACACTAATGCGCACAGAGAGGACTGACTGCTGATTGTGCCACTGGCTTTCTCTAGCAGGAGGAAGAGGGAACTTCCCTACTTCACTGAACTCCACTTCCAACTGCAATGAACCCCAGTTTCGGGTGAAACCTGAGGGACTCAGACTCATATGGGTCCCCAGAGCATACAGAAACTCAGGAGAGCCACAAAAGGCAGAGATCTGGAGGCTGAAGTGTGAGTGCATGTAGAGAGGGCTGCAGCAATTACCGAGGGACACTGAGACACAGGGGCCTATTAGGGCAGGGCTGAAGGGAAGCCAAGGCTGTCTGCTCAGCCCTGAGACTTCACCCCATCCAAGCTGAGTACAGAGGCTTTTGCAATTTTACAAGTCTTGTCTCATAAGGCTGACTCCAGCACATAACTTCTCCTGGCATAGACACAGCTGATCCTCACAACCAATTGGTTTGATGGTCAAGTACCCCCAGTGATACCAACAACAATCAAAAATTAACTACAAGGCCGTACACACAGTCCACAAAGGGGTGCACCAAGTGAGTCCACCTCAGGCACCTGGGGAGGTGGAACTACTGGGCCATATAGAATTTGAAATACAAAGAAGTAGAAAACACTCAACTGGAAAAGCAAAAAGCAAAAAGAATTCAAAAATTTGAAGATAGTATAAGGAGCCTCTGGGACAGCTTCAAGCATACCAACATCAGAATTATGGCGGTTCCAGAAGAAGAGAGAGAGCAAGATACTGAAAACCTATTTGAAGATAAAATGACTGATAGCTTCCCCCACCTGGTGAAAGAAATAGACTTACAAGTCCAAGAAGTGCACAGAACCCCAAATAAAAGGAATCCAAAGAGGACCACACCAAGACAAATCATAATTGAAATGTCAGGAGCAAAAGACAAAGAATATTAAAAGCAGTAAGAGAAAAACAGTTAATTACCTATAAGGGAGCACCCATACAACTGTCAGCTGATTTCTCAACAGAAACTATGCAGACCAGATGGGAGTGGCAAGAAATATCAAAGTGATGAATAGCAAGAAGGTACAACCAAGATTACTCTACTCAGCAAAGCTATCATTCAGAATTGAAGGGCAGATAAAGAGCTTCACAGATAAGAAAAAACTAAAGGAGTTCATCAATACCAAACCAGTATTATATGAAATGCTGAAAGGTACTCTTTTAAGAAGAGGAGGAAGAAGAAAAGATAAAGATAAAAATTATGAACAATAAATACATATCTATCAACAAGTAAATCTAAAAACCAAGTGAATAAAAAATCTGATGAACAGAATAAACTGGTGAATATAATAGAATCAGGGACATAGAAAGGGAATGGACTGACAATTCTCAAAGGGGAAGAAGTGAGGGGGGTGCAGGGAGAGACTGGACAAAAATCGTACACCAATTGATGAGGACAATGGGGAGGGGGAGGGAGAACAGAGGGAGAGATAGAGCTGGTGGAAGGAAGTATGGGGAGAATAAAAAAGAACAATTGTAATGATCTGAACAATAAAGATTTACTAAATTAAAAAAAAGAAGAAAGAATTCTGCAAGTAACTAATTGCAGTCTTCAGAAATGCTACAAAGGAAAGTACAGAATACCATGAGAGTAGATAACAGGGGGACATAACCAGGTCTGGGGAGTGCAGAGAGAGCATCCTTGAATAAGTGGTATTTACGCTGAAGTATGAGCCATTGGAGGAGACAGGAAGCAGCACCACCTGAAAGCCAGCATTCAAGAGAAAAAAATCACACATGCAAATAAGCCTTAAGGAAGGAAGGAACTTGGCACAATAGAACTGAAAAAAAAAAAAAAGTGAGTTGGAACATAACATTAAAAAAAGTGAAATAAATGCTGGAGAGACAGGAAAGGGTCAGAAGATACAGGTTTTTAGAGATCACATTTTAAATATCGAGTTTTATTCAAAATGCAATGAAAGTCTTCAAGGTTTTAACCTGGAAGCAGATTCAGAATTATGCTTTGGATGATCATTGGAAGGGTGAAACAATAATCAGAACCCACAGAGTCACAGATATATTTTCAATTTTATGAGGATTTAAATAACTTAAAACATTACCAAGACAGGCAAATATCTCTCCTGCAAGTTTTTAAAATATTCAAAACTGACTTTTCCCCAAATACAAAGTCTAGGGCACTCTGGGTCAAACTGTATTCCTTGAGAATTCCTTTTCTTTAGGTGGGGTCTACATATTAATCAAGTTTGGGAAATGCTGCTCTAGGAGTTAAATTAAAAATGATTTGGCTGGACTGAACTGGCTCAGTGGTTGAACGTCCACCTATGATCCAGAAGGTCATGGTTCAATTCCCAGTCAGGGCATGTGCCTGGGCTGTGGGTCCAACCCCCAGTGTGGTGTGTGCAGGAGGCAGATAATCAACGATTCTCTCTCATCATTAATGTTTCTCTCTCTCTCCTTCTCCTTTTCTCTCTGAAATCAATAAAAATATTTTTTAAAAGAAAAATGTCTTGGAGGAGGGTACAAGTGGCTAAGACAAAAATTTAGAAGTTATTATGGAGGTGCAAAAACTATGGTAATTTAGACCAGAGAAATGCAGAGAGAAGCCGACTAGCCCCAGAAGATAGAATGTTTGACACTGGGACTGATTAGTCCAGTGATTGAGAGAGTCAGTTATCAGGCTTGACAATCAGACTTCAGATAGATACAACTGAGTTGATGGTTATTGAGATGATAAAAGTTGAGAATTATGTACTGCCTATAAATACTAGGTACTATTCAAAGAACCTAATATTTATAGGCAGTACATAGTATTTATAGTGGTAATTCATAGAATTCTCACAAAACATTTTATGGATAAAGAAACAGATTCACAGAGGTTAAGGGACTTACATAAGGCTATTTCTGGGTCTATAGCCAGGACCATGGTCAGTGAACCTGCCTTCTCAGGATATAACAGGATATAAGCCAGGAAGAAAAATAATAGGTTTCTGATTCTGTGCTTTAGCTTGTATGAATGTAAGTCTGTTTCCACTGGTGTGCCTTCTCAATACAGCCCTCCTCAGCAGC
>PVJN01036746.1:0-21327 GCA_004026805.1 Lasiurus borealis | reverse complement strand
CATTAGCTTATTTGTTTCTGGTTTTTAATACCAGTCCAAGCCTCTTTGGAAAGGCACCTGCATGTCCCATATTTAAAAAATAACATCCAGAAAGTAGCCTGAGAGGACCTGGCCCATACATTTGCCTTTGACCATTAGCAGCAATGACAACTGTGGGAGAAGAAAAGGGTGCAGATGGGGGAGGTGGGCAAGGCTCTGCCACATGAGACTTTCTCAGTAGCTATTTCAGCTAGTACAGAAAAGACAATTCTTAGAGAGCCCGGCCCTGAGGTCATAGTGACTGCTCAGTTCAGCTTTCCTCCCAGGGAAAACCTGACTGAAGTGCCAAGCGTGATGCTCCTTCCTCATCCTGAAGTGCAGACCGTAAAGGGGAGTCTGCTTTAAGACTTTTACATCAATGGTCTCCCTAACCCCCAAGCCAGGCAGTTGAAGGGAACTGCCAAATTCTCAAATTGGGGAAGGTGGAGAGATGGTACTGGGCTGGCACTGCCATGTTTGAAAAATCTTGCAGCTTCTGCACAGCCTAGGAATTTAAGGCCCAGGTTGCAGCAGGGAGAAAGTTCTACAGTGGAAAGGGAGTGGGAATAGAAAGGTTAGAGAAAAAAGAGGCGTGGGGAAATTCAGCACGACTGTTTACAACCTCTGCTTCTTCAGGTCTCTACAAACCTACATCCAAGAGCCATGGTCTCGAACAATCATGGGACTCCCGAGACCTGAAGATTTCTACCAGCAAACATCACATATCACTGCATTGCTGCAGGGGTTCCACTGTTCTGAGCTGTCATCTGTCCCCCAGTTACCAGTATCACAGATACCCACCCAATGAATGGTCTCTGACACAGTCTCACTCCATGCCCACACTGACTCTGAATACTTCCTCACCTCAGGCCATTACTGCCCTCTAATACTTTTCCTTTGATCTAAAGCAACACTTACCATTGATTTTTCTCCCACATCCTAAATCGCCTCCTAAAATTTCAGCCACAACTATCATCAAAACCTTGCAGAAGTCTCAATTTTTTCTGTTCCCAAATCTTAACCAGTTCTGAGAGCCAATCCTGGTTCTGATAAGAAATTCTCACCTCATTATCAAATATCTTCCATCTTCAAGTCCTTATCTTGCAGCCCAATTCCTACCTGGAAGCAGAGGGTTCAACTCTCCAGAGTGTAAGCATTCAAGCTCTTGAAGGCTTGTGCCTACTCACAGCTCTCTGTGTGCAACCTGAGGCCTAATTTACCCAGCACTTCCTCCTCTCCCCTCAGAGATGAGGAAAACAAAGGCAGCTTCAGCCCAGGGGGTGCGAACCAGCCACAGGGTCACCAGAGCAAAAGCCCAGAAAGGTGTGTGGCCTTTCCAGTGAAGTCCTGGCAGCGGCTCTTCTCCCTCTCGAGGAGAGCAGATCTAGAGCCCCCCACCATGCTCTCTGGCTGTCAATTTGAGAATCTAAACAAACTAAGCAGACACTTGCTCTTGAAACTACAACAGATCTCTGCTTCCTGGAACACGGCTGGCTAAGAGGCTTTCTCAGTTCTGAAACTGCAGAAATCCCCTCCTCAGACATGAGGCCATTTGGCCTGTGGCATAGAGGGTGAGAACCAGGACTTCCAAATCCCAGCATCTCAGCAACTGTGTTTGCTCAAGGAGCGTGGGAGTCTCACCTCGGCCCCAGTGAGATGTCAGGACTGCACTGTGGGGCTTAAGGAGAGTGATAGGGCTCAGAAGGAGTACACAGGGCAAGGAGGGGAAAAAATCAAAAGCCGTAGATTTCCAGAATAAATAGCAACTTTACCCAAATATATTCTAATTACTATTAACTAATTATTTTTCTCCAGGTTGTTTATGAATTCTAGTTGTACAAATCTCACGATACAAACCAGGCTTAGGTGCAGATCAGGAAAGGGATCTCAAATCAGATCTCAGCACAGTTAAGCCCTGCCTCAGCAGGACCAGCTCTCTCTTCCATTCTGATCTCCATTTCAAACCCTTTTTCACAAGAAGGAACTGATGGCCTCCTAGAGCAAACAACCATCAATTTAGACTTGCGACCCTTGAGAGAAGGGCCCAGGAGTCATCAAACGTAACTATAAGCAAAGAAGGGTTCTGACCAAGAACTGCTCACTTCACATCTCCAAATGACACGCTGCAAATCTGCTACATGCAGGAGAGTAAACCTCAAGCAGCTGAGTAGCCAAAGAGCCCCCAAACCAGAATAAAAAAGCAAAAAGGTAGGAAGGAAAATACTCTAACAAAAGAGCCTTTTGCTTTGGGACAGGCCCTGTGTAGTAAAGCAAAGAGCGCTGGGGATAAAAATACATCTGCTTCTGAAAAGGAAGACTCAACCAGAGGGCTCAAAGGGCTCAGAAGAACAAAGCTAACTGTCTTCTTTCTCAAGAGCAAGTGAGAGCCTAAGTGGACAAAATCATTAGCCTGACATACTCTCAGGGTCTTAGAAACCTTCAGCCACTGGGCAGAGCAAGATGAACTGGGCAGACTCCCACCCAGACTCTTGAGCATGTCCCAAACTCAACCTACTACCAGTGACATCCAAGCCTTTCCATGAAACTAATCCATGTAATGGCAACAGACCCCTGCAGCCTACAAGTTCAAATACTGCTCGAACTTAAACTGGAGCTCTTAACTGGCTGACCCTGGGTTAACTATTTATTTAATGGCCTGAAATCATGATGGCCTCCTTTACAAGAGCTGACAGTCTTCCATACTCTAACAGAGATCTTGTTCAGGGTTAGATGCACAGATTGTGTGCTTCTCAAGCTAGAGTCTCTCACCTCAGAGCTCTCAGTCCAAAGAGTGGCCGATATACTATCTGTCACAGTTAACTAAACAGAGATATGGAAGTTCAACTTATAGATCATTCTTGCCATCATTCAAGACATGAAACAGAATGGTCTGGGGCTTTTATTTGGAGGGAAAAACAGACTCGGAAACTATGTACTGGAAATATGCTCTAGGCTCAGCTTTCCTGAAACTATTCCCCTCAAGTCAGGTGCCCCAATCAGCTTATTTCAGCTCTAGCACGTTCCCAATAGGTCCCAGTGGGGTTGGACAGAGGTACTTTGGTGAGAAACAGAAGGCTTCACACGTATGTTTTGGAGCCCAGAATGCCCCTGAGAAGAGCCAGACTGAAAAAAGGTGTGAAAGCTGGCCAACTTCAGAGCACCAAGGCGGTTTGGGACTCCCAGTCAGGTGTGTTCTGCTCAGGCAGTGATGCAAGAAGGCAAACTGCTCATGGGATCAAGGGCCAGTGCCAGGTTTGGGCACCAAGGGAGGAGAGGAAGGTGCTATCAGGGAGGTCTATGAAACAAAGGAAGAAACCAGAGAGTAAAATTCTTTTCATAAAAAAATTAGCCTGATAGGTAAAAAATATACAAAGTTGAAATTTGTTACAGACATTGATAATAGGAGGAAAGACAACTTCAAATTGGTATTTGTTCCCACTTAAGTGCTAACACGGACATGGACACAGATTGCTGCCTTGGGCAACAGACAGAGACATCTGGGGCAGATGAATACAAACACAGCAAGTGCCTGTAATGCTCATTAACACAACGGCTGACAAACTAATATACAGAAATTTTTAATAGAGGAACTAAAGAGGAAGAAAGGAGAGAAAATCTTAAAACTCAGCCCTGGGCTGAGGAGGTGCCACACAGCCCTGAGTGTAGCACAGAGAGCAATGGGATGACTGGCCAGGAACTCTTAGAGCAGCTTCTGGTAACAGTGGGTGCAAAGCAATGAAAGACACACTGGCCACTGGAAACATGTTTCTTCTTACTTTGGGGTGGGGCAGAGGCGGGAAACACGAAAGCCCCTGCCACATGAACATGGCGCCTCCAACACTACACTCTGAGTATCTCCAGGCAGTTGTTGTAGCAGATGGCGATCCAGTCGGGCTGAGTCGATGCCCACTGCACGTTGTTGATCTCTCCCTCAGCTGTGTAGGCCAGGATAGGGTCCTCGATGGCCCGGGGCATTTGCTGAATGTCCCAGATGAGAGCCTGATGGTCATCCGCTGGTGACAAAGAAAGGCAGAAGCAAGAAGCAAGGTCACAACTCAAAGAGGATAATGATCCCTACATTTGGTGGTGCTAGTAGTCAGGTTATAAAACATTTGCTCACCAAAACCCATTTTACAAATGAGAAAACTGAGATTCAGAAATTTAAAGAACTTGCCCCAAACCACAGAGCAATGGAGCCAGTGAATGGCAGAGCCAGGACTCAAAGCTAACCTCTGGCTGTACCAGGGCTCTGTTCACTGCATTGGAGCTAGGTGACAGAACGGGACCTGTGGGCATCTCTCCTCCTATAGCACGCACCAGGAAAGGATGAAGGGATGAGATAAGGATGGCAAGGTTATGAGTTAAGTTTACTTTTTTCTAGTTCCTAAGTGATCTGTAATGCCTATCATGTTGCTTTTATAATCAAAATAATTTCTTAGTCTAAGAGAAGAAAAAGCAAGGCAAGGACCTTCAATATCAGAGTATCTTCTAATCCCATCAGCCTATCCTGATGTAAAAGCCAGCCTTTAAAATATATATATATATATATATATATGTATATATATATATATATATATATATATTATTGATTTTTTACAGAGAGGAAGGGAGAGAGACAAAGAGTTAGAAACATAGATGAGAGAAAACATCGATCTGCTGCCTCCTGCATGCCCTCCACTAAGGATGCACCCGCAACCAAGATACATGCCCTTGACCAGAATCAAACCTGGGACCCTTCAGTCTGCAGGCCAACTCTCTATCCACTGGGCTGAACCAGTTTCGGCAAAAGCCTGCCTTTTAAAATATATATATATATTTATTGATTTTAGAGAGGAAGGGAGGGAGGGAGGGAGGGAGAGAGAGAGAGCGAGAGAGACAGACAGACAGACAGACAGACAAACATCAATGATGAGAGAGAATCATTGATTGGCTGCCTCCTGCATGCCCCCTACTGGGGACCAAGCCCGTAACCCAGGCATGTGTTCTTGGCTGGAATTGAACCTGGGACCCTTCAGTCTGCAGGCCGACACTCTATTCATTGAGCCAAACCAGCTAGGGCAAGCCTGTCTTTTATACACGGGAGCTGAATAAACAAACCCTAATTGGCTAGGCCAATGGTCGGCAAACTAGTTTGCTGCTTTGTTGACGAATGAGTTTGCTGACCACTGGGCTAGGCTCATGAGGGCAAATGGAGATGTGAAAACTATAGATCACACACCAATGACCAGACCAGGCTACACAGGGCCCTTCAATGCATCCAGAGCTCACTGTAGGTTCATTATATCTCCTAAGGGAGATGTCAATCTTGGCGGTCCCAAAAACTCTGTTACGTCTACGACAGACTGGCCCTCTCCTTCACATTCATGGATCCAAGTCCTCTGTGTCAACCTAGATTTCAGGGTGGACATATGAGTGATACAACCTGTAACTGGTACATGATGAAAACAGTACATGGAAGATGCTCTGAGAGTACAAGCACATTTGGAAAACTGGACTGCTTCCGGTTCACAAGTGTAGAGAAGCTCTCAAACTCCTCAGGAAATAGTAAGGATTACAATTCTAAGGAAACAAGAAAGATCTTACCTCTTTCCACATACTGCCCCTCCCCCACCACGTTTACCTGCAGTGCAAATGTGGCAGGATGAATGTGGGGCCCACGCAATGCCATTGACGCATGCTCGGTGGTTGTTTAACCTTGCGACAGGCGTGCACGGAACTCGGACATCCAGAATCACTACCTGCAGAAATAACAAAGAAAAGGCCCAAGGACTTGAGAGTGTAAGGGGAAAAAAAAAGACACTACACAAAATAAAACAAAAATTTTTAATCATAATTTCCTCATTTGTGGATTTAAAGATTATTAGATACAGAGGGTCTGTGTCCCAAAAGTAGCTACTGGATTGAAGAAAAAGGAAAAAAGAAGACACAGGTAAGTTTTTAGTCTATATTCAAAGCAATACAGGGTCTTTAGACTGATATGGAAGGGGAGAAGCAAGAGTAGGTGACATGAAGCTGGATAAAGCACCAAGTCCGTTAGATGTGTATGCTAAGCTTCTGTGCAGGTCAGAGGGACAGAATGCAGCACCCTCTGCCCCCAAAGCAGAATTCAGAATGTAAGGGTTCTGAGGTGCTGGCTTCACCAAAACAAAGTTAATCACTGCACTGTCTCTACCCACAGTTTACTGCTTGTATCAAGTAACAGGCTACAGAGAGTTGCCATTTCCATGTCTGTCTGTTAAAGCTGGAAGAATCTGTCCTGAATACAGAGGGGGAAACTGCTTCTTACTTAGCCTCGGAAGCACGTATGATTTGGTTTACTTTTTAGATATTGCTTTTCTTGACACCAACCCCAACTCTTCAAGTATTAAAGTTTTTAACACATTGTGCTTATTCTGGATCAGGTTTTCTTAATCTCAGCACTCCTGACATTCTGGGTCAGACAACTCTTTGTCCTGTGCATTGTAGGAGGTTTGGCAGCATCCCTGGCCTCTACCCACTAGATGCTGGTAGCACACACCTTTTCCCCCCGCCCCCTCCTGAGCTAGGTTAATCAAACTATCTCCAGACATTTTCAAAAATCCACTGAGAGAAGACTGCCAGCAGTTGAGAACCACTGTTCTAGATATACTAAGTAGTGCCACAGTTAGGTTGCGAGGCCCATGCTAGCCTGAAACAGGGTGCTCACCTCCATTCCATCCATGGCCATAGTGGCCAGGTAGTTAGGGTCCTGCTTGTTCCAGCAGAGGCGAAGCAGTGGATGATGCTGTGGGTCTTCATAAATGATGGTGCTGTGTTCTAGATGGCGGAGGTCAAACATCCGCACTGAGCCATCAGCACCCACAGAGGCAAACATGTCTCTGCCACCGCCAGCCCGGCTAAATGCGATATCATAGACCTGTGGGTGAATAAAACATTTCAGCAAGAATCTGACCCATTACCTCCTTTTCCATAGCAGGAAATCTGCTAACCCTAGGTCATCTAAACCCCTGTTTATAACACAGGAGGAGAGAAATAAAATCAAACAATGACTGCAAAGTCTAGAATCTGAGAGCTCTAACATCAGTGACTTTCCAAAGAGTGAAGATCATTATAGAAATTGGCTGGCTTCTTCCCACAGTCCTGCTTTCCAAGTCTTCTTCCTCCAACCCCTATGATAAACAAAGAGCATTTACTCTGCTGACCAACAGAGCACACAGAGTTCTGAGCAAGTATTCCATATGCTTAGACAGGCTAAGCTCAAGCCAGCGACAGCGGTGGTCTTCTATCATGATTGAGACATTGATTTCCTGAACCTTGATGGCTTCCATTTGTGTGGGGTCAAAGGCAGATCCAGGACCACAGTGAGGCCAAGATCATAGTTTAGAGAAGTGGACGGAACCCTCCTGTGGCCACTTAGCCAGGCTGGTTCTGCTGTGAAACCTGGGCCTGAGACTCATTCCCAAGAGAGAAGTAAAGCAGATTTATACCATGGGAGGCATTCCTACATTTGCAAAGAGAGTTATCATTCTCTTGTCTCAGGACATGTTGTTTCTTCTCCTACCTAGTTGGGCTGCATTCATAAACGGTTTAGGTTTTGAAATCACTGTTTTCTGCATTTATTACTTGCTGCAAACACTGCACACCACTACTGTCTATGAGAAAACAGAGGCAGAGAACAACAGAGAACTTCAGAGAAAAAAAAAGGACAGAGAGAGAGACAAAGCCAGAACCAGACAAGCAGAGAGAAGAGTGACACACTAGAAAAGAAAAACAAATGAAAGGAAAAACAAAACCCATCTCTGGGGTCAAGATTAACAATAGCTGACTTCTGGAGAGACATGATTGACTCTCACCAAGTACCATGGCTCCACCTTCTTGAGGTTCTGCCTGCCAAGGGACACTGCGAAACGAGCATCTAGTTCTATTCAACCTCACAAATTCCTTCTTCTCTGACTATGAAGAAATACTTCTCTTCCTAGAGTAGGAATGACTCAAAAGGAACTGGGCATCACCACAAGGAGGTCCTGCAGCTCAAGGCTCTGTCCTGCCTGAAGGTAGGGGCACGTTTATCAATGTGAGCACCCTAGGGGGCCGGCTCTCAGTAACTGCAAGAACAGGGACTCCACAGCAGCATCACTAAGCAACAAGGTGGTGTGGGCAATGTGACCGAGTGTGTAAAGCTCTCAGCTTTAAGTGACTTCTTCATCGGGGCTCCACCAGTATATTTTATTATAAACCAAGGGGAGATGCCAACCCACATAGATGCTACCCTCCTCTACACAAATCTGCCAGGCAGCAACAGGAGCCTCAAACAAGTCTTTACTTTGACAGTGAGAGGTGGGCTGAGAAAAGCCAGAGGTGCTAGGAGGTACCATTGTTTCTCTCAGAGCAACTATACTCAGGTTCATTTTTTCAAGGCCAGGTCCTGTTTGCTGGTCCTGGCCTTCCCCTTTGGTAGGGAGAGGCTAAGGGATTTCTACTCCCCTCTCTCTGTGCCCTGAAGCATCTCTGGCAATGACTGACCCTTCCATGGCTCTAGCTTTTGCCAGGTCAACTCAGCCCCTGGACTCCAGTAACCCTGTCTCTTCCGTTCGCCCTTTGGCCAGTGGGCAGTGCCACTCCCTACTGCTCCTAGTCTCTACATCAGCGATCGCCACTGGTGGTCCGTGAGATCCGAAAGGTTGGCGACCACTGCTCTAGATTGCCTTACTGCTTCTATTCTCTAGATTGCCATGTCTGTTTAAGCAATGCCCTGGGTTACAGACCTCTGTTTACATACTTAGAGTAGTTCTGTTTTTTTGAACTGGACCCTGACAGGGAACAGCAGACTACATTGTCACATAACTAAAACATAGCAACCTGTTCCACTCGATGTCAACTGGGTTTCCAGAAGTCCCTTACCGGTCCTGTCTGTAAGACAAACTCTTCCTTTGTCCCTTGGCTCAGCAGCAGCCCAGGCCAGCAGTCATGTAACAAATCTTACCCTTAGGAGCACAGAAAGCCAAACAACCACCCTTTACTATGAATGACAGATAACTGGTCACCAACCTCCCATTCTATGGATAATCTCAAGTCTCTGACCCAAAGTCAAGTCATCCTTTATATCTGTACAAATATTAATATTCCTTGCTATGCAGGGAAAGGTAGAAGAGAAAAGGAAACACTGCCACAGGTGTATGCAGCAGCTCTGAGAGGAAAAGATTTGGGACCCTTTTCCAAAATCACTTATGAGAATGCTTTGATTAAAATGCGGCCACAAAGAGCTCCCTGTGGCTTTTGCAATAAACACAGGAAAAAAACATAACCATCAAGATAAACCATAATCAATTCCAAACAGTTTTAAGTATTAAGTGAACATACTAGAATTTCATGAAACAAGTGTAGAGAAAAATTGATTAACTAGGTTTCACAGCCAGGAAATTTCTCTCTTCCTGCATCCTCCTCTCAAAAGCAAATATATTTCAAGGTAAGTGTTACTCTAAGATTCATTTTTAATCACATCAGGTCCAAATTTGTCTAAAAGAGTTCATTGTTAAAAAACAGCATTCTTTGGAATGAAAAGAAAAATTACAATAGGGCAAGTTGTTTACATCAGTCAAAAAACACATTCTTTTACCATAGTGTTGTTTCCACTCTTGACACATTACTATTTTCAATTCAGGCACAATGTTAGCATTATGATTTTCCACATCATTTGCAAAACAGTGAGCAGACAAGACAATCTGACCACAGTGAAGGCACAGAAAGCAGAGAGGGACAGCATCATTACCTCTTTATCATGGGCAATCAGTTGGGTCTTCACATGGCCAGACACAAGATTCACTCGCCCCAACACCTGCCCTGTCTCCAGCCCCCAGATGGTACAAGTTGTATCAATGCTGGAGGTACCTGGAAACAATCAGTGCACGTCAGTAGCTGACAGGAGTGAGGTTCCCAGGCAAGCTGCTCTCCTTGTGCCTACTCACCAGTTCAGCACAGAAGACCACGTGCCACAAACACCAGGAGAGCCCCAAAGAGTCAAGTGTTCAATCCTTATCCTAGGACCTTAGCCTCTGAGCAGACAAACCATTCACCCAAAGGAAGCTTGATTCCGTGTGAGGAATGAACTACATTCCCTATCTAGTCTCTTTCTCACTTGGTCCCTTTCTAGGATGATGCCTGTACTTCAAACCCCTGGTTAAATCTGAGAAAACATCCCTTTGCTTCTTCAAACTGTAATCTACACCCCCTCACTCCCTTACCTAAAAGATAAGGATCCACTTCATTCCAGTCAAAGGAGGTCAGAGGAGCACAGAAATCTGAGTTTTTGTTATTATTTAGCAAACATTCCAGCCTGGTCTCCGTCTCACCAACCTAAAAGAACAAAGAAAAAAAAAAATCAGCCATTTTCCCCCAAAAATTTTAAGCCCCCTTTAGACAATATCTTAGTAAATATAAGACATGGTGGGGGAACATTTTTACCAGGAAGAGTAATAAAACTCAGAGGAATTCCCTGAATGTTACTTCTCTACAAGCTTTCCCCCCTGCCTAGCTTATTTTCCAAATTTCTCTAGAGGAGGGTCTTCTCACCTTGGCTGGCTGGCACTTACTACACCTCCAGGCCAGGAGACGCCAATGCTGATTAGCTCAGCTGAGAAGGGAAGCTCACCCACTCCATAATCCACAAGCATACTTGACTAGATTCAGTGGCTCGTAGTCTGTTTAATTTACTCAAAAGTATCTTGACTGTAAACAGAATAAGAAGCCTCAAGTATCTCTACTCGCACAGAAGGTTCTTTCAGGTTAGCTCAGCCTTGGATTTCCAGGGCTGGCTGTGGCCAGCAGCAGGGACTTCCAGGAATCTTGGCTAGGTCTACCAGGAAATCTGCTGAGTCAAACAAGGTCCTTTCAGATCCGCTAGCATTTGTTTCTCCCTTGTGGCAATGACACCGCTGCCTCCAACCCCAGCCTGTTCTCTGTGACTCCATGCTGCTGCTAACGGCTGAAACAGCACCTGCTTACCCTCCACACACGGAGATAGTCACCACTAGTTGCCAATAGGTCTGGATAGACGCCTTTTGTGTCCGGGATCCACATGAGCTTTGTGGTGGGGTATGGATGGTCAAAGGTGTTTCGGCAAATAAACTCCGAACTCTCTTCATCTAAACCAACAAGCTGAACCTGTAACACAACAAAATTGAGCTTGTGTCAAAGACATCAGATTCCTGGGAAGTCACTGCAGAGTCAAGGACTATTGCAGAGAGGACATCTAGTCCAACCATTCCATTTCTCGGATGAGAACACCCAAACTCGAAGGGTTGGGTTACAATCAACACTGCAAAGCTAGCAAGAGGCCGAGACAAAACTTGAAAACAGGTTTTCAGACTCCAAATCCTACACTTAAAAAAAAAAAAGGTTATGACCGAAACCGGTTTGGCTCAGTGGATAGAGCCTCAGCCTGCGGACTGAGGGGTCCCGGGTTCGATTCTGGTCAAGGGCATGTATCCTGGTTGCGGGCACATCCCCAGTAGGGGGCGGGCAGGAGGCAGCTGATCGATATCTCTCTCTCATCGATGTTTCTGACTCTCTATCCCTCTCCCTCTCTGTGAAAAATCAATAAAATATATTTTTTAAAAAGGTTATGTATATAATTTATTTCAGAAAGGAAGGGAGATAGAAACATCAATGATGAGAGAGAATCATTTATCAGCTGCCTCCTGCACATCCCCTCCTGGGGATCAAGCCTGCAACCCGGGCATGTGTCCTGACCGGGAATCAAACCATGACCTCCTGGTTCATACGCTGATGCTCAACCATTGAGCAACACAGGCCAGGCCAAATCCTTCACTTTTGACCGGCAGAACTGCATTACCTGCCCAGCAGGTAACACCTTCCCCCACAACCGAGGCGCCTGATAATGTGTGGTTCAATTACTCACCTTGAAGTGCTGTGTGAATTTAGACCCTGTGCAGCCCTAGTGCCATACAACAAAGTGACATCTCATGCACAAACTGGCCCCTCCCCCACATTGGCTAGTAACAAGTTTACACATAAAGGTGTGAAAAACAAGCATTTAAGAATCCAAACCACTCTACTGGCAAAAACAGAAAAAAACTACTGAGAAGAAGTTCCCTGGTTCTGGTCACTTTTTCTTAGGGTTAATTTTGGGCCAAAATTGATTTCCATTCTTTGCTGTCAAACTTAATCAGGCTCAGTGGAAAAGGCCATGTGTATTTGCTTATGGATTTCTAGCAACTGGAAGATGGAATGGAAAATTTTTGCTAACGATCCATAATGACAGGATAAGCATTAACCATACAACAAAAAAAACAGAATTCCTATTACTCTTACTTCAATCTTAGATACAGTATCTACCCATCTTTTTTTTTTTAATTTAGGTACAGTCGCATATAATAAAATTTCACAAACTTTAAGTGTTCAGTTTAATGATTTGGGAAATATATATTTGCAAATGTATACCACTGTGTAAGCTCTAGCATCCCCCACAATAATTAAGACAGAGAATACTTGCATTATCCCAAAAGTTCTGTGGAGCTTCTCTGCAGTCAATCCTCTATCCCTAGTCCTAAGCAACCCCTGACCTATAGGTTTGCCTTTTCTGTAATACTGTATACATAGATTATGGCATTGAGACTTTTGTGACTTTCACCATGCTGCTCTTGAGATTCATCCATGTTGTGTGTATCAGTAGTGTTTTCTTTTTATTGTTAATCCTTATCCAAAGATATTTCCCCCATTGATTTTAGAGAGTGGAGGGGAAAGGGAGAGTCAGAAACATCGATATGAGACACAAGAATTGGTTGCCTCTTGCACATGCCACGACCAGGGCCAGGGACTGAGCTTGCAACCATGGTACATGCCCGTATGTGGAATTAAACCCAGGATCTTTCAGTCCCAGGGCTGATGCTCTATCCACTGAATCAAACTGGCAGTAGTGTTTTCTTTTTATTGCTGAATAATATTGCATTATATGGAAACACTATATCCAGATGATGAACTTTTGGGTTATTTCTAGTTTGAGGCCTTTAATGTAAACTGATATAAACGTTTATGTATGTGGTTGTTTTTTGAGGGAGCAAATTTTCATTTTTTTCTTGAATAGACAACTAAGAGTGAAATTGCTGGTTTATGTAAGTGTATGTTTAACTTTGTCTAGCCGAAACCGGTTTGGCTCAGTGGATAGAGCAGCGGCCTGCGGACTGAAGGCCTGCGGACTGAAGGGTCCCAGGTTCGATTCCGGTCAAGGGCACAGACTTTGGTTGCAGGCACATCCCCAGTAGGGGGCGTGCAGGAGGCAGCTGGTCGATATCTGTCATCGATGTTTCTGACTTTCTATCCCTTTCCCTTCCTCTCTGTGAAAAATCAATAAAATATATATTAAAAAAAATTTGTCTACAACGCCCAACCAACTAAGCCACACTGGCAACCTGTTTTCTAAGTGGCGTTGTCACTTTTTAAAATATATATATACATATATATATATTATTATTATTATTGATTTTTTACAGAGAGGAAGGGAGAGGGATAGTTAGGAACATCAATGAGAGAGAAACATCTATCGGCTGCCTTCTGCTTGCCCCCCACTGGGGATGTGCCCACACCAAGGTACATGCCCCTGACTGGAATCGAACCCAGGACCCTTCAATCCGCAGGCTGATGCTCTATCCACTGAGCCAGACCTGTCTTGGCAGGCTTTGTCACTTTGCATTCCCACTAGCATCACATTAGAGTTCCATATGCTCCACAAACTTGTCAGCACTTGGTACTACCAACTTTTCTTTTTAAGTCATTCTAATAGTTGTGTATTAGCAACCAATGATACTGAGCATCTTTGCATGTGTTTATCTGCCACCTGTATTTATTCTCTGTAAAGTCTGTTAAAATTTTTGTCCTTAAAAAACTTGTTTAGATTCACAAAAAAATTGGGCAGGAAGTACTGAGTTCTCACACATGCACAGCCTTCTCCACTATCAACATAATAAAGTGGTATGTTTGTTATAACTACAAATCTACAATGATACATCATTATCACTCAAAGTCCAGAGTTTACTAGGTGTACCGGTTAACGATGCAGATTTTTTCAATAGAGAGGGTTCCACATATGTTGATATGTATGTGCTCTGATATGTGTGCTATTTTGTTGTATTGACAGCAAGCTTCAAAATTTTACATGTCAATTTTCTGAAGGTGTTAATATCATAGATATTTTTACACTTAAAAATGTCAAATTTCGTATCCAAAAAAAGAGCATTTGTGGGAAATTTTAATTCATTATACTATTTTGAAGAAAAGTGCTAACAATGGACATTACTTTGAATAAAGCACTTTTGATTTTTCTCTTGAAATTATTGTTTTCTTTGATCACAAAATCCGTATTAATCATTGGTCCCCAGGCCAAAGCTCTATCCACTGAGCCAAACCCGTTAGGGCTATTATCTGTATTTTGACAACGTATCTTTTCATACAGAAATTTTTTATTTATGTACTATAATCTGTCAAGCCTTTCCTTAGTTGACTCTGGATTTAATGAGTGACTTACAGACTGTCTTCTCCTCTGCTCATTCCCACTGCCGCAGTACAAATTTGTTAGTCAATGTTCTTCTACTATTTGTGAGACTTTATTTACATTTAGATATTTTTGAACTGGAATTTGGTTTTCATATATGACATGAATTAGAGGGTTTTAAATTTTTCTGCCAGATGGACAGCCAATTATGTCATACAATTCATTAACCGCCCCCTCATCCACCCACCCAGGGAAGTAAGGTACTATCTTATCAAATACTACACTTCCACATATATATATATGCTTTGTAACATTCTATGTGGTTCTGCCAACCTCTCTGGCTATATCAATTCCAGTATGCTTATTCTAATTTGATAGAGCAAGTGTTTCCCACTGTTTTTCAACACCATTTCCCCCCTCTCTTTACAACAGTATATATTTAAAACTTTGGAGACACATAGTATTCCAGTTCTTGCTCTGCTTTTATCTTTAGTATCACTTTGGGTAACATATCTGGGCTTTCGTTTCCTCATATTCCTGTTAGTGTTGATATGCAGTATTTTTTCCAATCTGTTGATTTATCTTATTAAAATTTAAAAAAATACATATGGTCATTTTTTATAAACTGAGTTATCTTTTAAAAAGTGTATTTTAAAAGATAAATAAATTTTACATGTTCTGTGTCAGTTTTTCTTGAGGCACAGTTTGAACTCATTACTTCAAACCTGTACTTCTATAATTTTCTTTAACTGCATATTTGAGTTTTTGTCTCTCTGTCCTTTGGTCTTCTTCAAGCGTACCAATTATACCTATGTTAGATTTTTGTTTTCTGGATTATTATGTTCTTTCTAATTATTTATTTCCATTTCATTTTCTCAATCTGTCTTCTCTAACCTTCACTCTGGTTTTAGCAGTTGGTATTTTTATTCTTTCAATCCTCTGGTAATTTGTGTTTCCTCTTCCACTATTTCCCTGGGCTGCACCAGCTGATGTTTCATTTTCTCCTGTTACTATGCCTCATTTTACCTGATTGCCTGTATCTCTGCTTGGAGTTTTTTACTTTCTTAAGTTTTTTGACTTTATGGTTGCAGGCTGGCCACTAATTTTCAACTGAGGTAAAAAACAACATTTTTCTAGTGTGGGTACTTTACCTGCCACTAGTTCTCTCCCCTCCACCCCCTTTCTTATAATATCTTTCTATAGTTACTGTGCTGGTTCCTTTTGTATGAGGCAAGTTCTTCTTAGATGATTTAAAGAAGGTTCCTGTATGAGAGAGGTCATAGTCATGTCCAAGTTTGGAGAAATGCATGAAGCTTTTGCACCTTGCCAGCCAACAGAAATGAGGAGCTGCTAGGCTGCTCACAATTTAGTCTCTCATTCAACCTGCATCATTTAATACTTCTAGAGAAGATAGCACATCTATGTGTCCTCTTGTAAAGCTTAGCTCCTCTCTTGACCAAAGTGACAAATGGGGTCTGAAGAAGCTCCTGTTGCCAGCCTGCGCACCCTCTTTTCACTCTCCCAAACAAAGGATTGTTGATTTTGTCCATCAAAATCCTATCCTGGCCGGGACTGGTTTGGCTCAGTGGATAGAGCGTCGGCCTGCGGACTGAAAGGTCCCAGGTTCGATTCCGATCAAGGGCATGTACCTTGCTTGCGGGCACAACTCCAGTAGGGGGTGTGCAGGAGGCGGCTGATCCATGTCTCTCTCTCATTGATGTTTCTGACTTTCTATCCCTCTCCCTTCCTCTCTGTAAAAAATCAATAAAATATGTTAAAAATAAAATCCTATTCTGGAGAACTGTTCTCTTTTGAGTTTAAAACTGCAGCCATAGATACCCTTTCTCAGCATATTCCCTGTCCCATTTGATGTTCATCATACTGCCATCCTTCCTCATCTTTATCAGAAAATAAGGAAAAATTATCTGACTTTAATCATCTTATTATCAACATTTAGGTTACCCCTCTACTTTTTCTCCCTAGTCTTCCCCATCCTCCTGCTAAACTTCTTTTATTTCCCATCTCCACTCTCTTTCTGTGACTGTTGCTTCACAACACTTTACACCAACATGTGAGACAAGTGCCCCTAAAAGAAAAGGCTGTGAAGCAAGATTATTTTTACACTGTGGATTTACTATGTCAAATGTCTCCTAAGGAGCAGATATGCAAAATGAAATATTTACTGTATTTTCCGGCGTATAAGACAACTGGGCATATAAGACGACCCCCAACTTTTCCAGTTAAAATACAGAGTTTGGGATATACCTGCTCTATAAGACAACCCCCAGCGTATAAGACGACCCCTGACTTTTGAGAAGATTTTCCTGGGTTAAAAGTTGTCTTATATGCTGGAAAATATGGTACTCCTTAGAGGCATGACCACATCTTCCCTTTTACATTTTTACTTATGTGAATAACAACATAAATTTATTATTCACATTACGCATACCTTATATTTTTCAAAACTTAAAAGACATCATATCTATCTTATTAATAATGTAAGCTTCCTCTGGGAGAAGATGGCACATTCCATCTATTATAGAGTGCTAGTACTAGAACATGAAGGTTAATACATATTATTCATGTGATTAAAAAAAAAAAAAGCCCCAAATTATCCAAATCAGTAGAACATTTTCCCCAAATTGTTAATATAACCAAAACCAGCTAAAGCAAAATTCTGAGAGAATAAAGCAGCTTTTCTTGGTCTTTTCCACTTGTCCTGCCTTCCAGCCTATTTCTGACGAACTGATCAGTGTCTGAGAGAGCCTCCCTGTCAAACTCTAAGATGAATTCTGACACAGCACTCCTTCATCTCCTGGCAGAGGCTGACCAATTAGGCTTTGCAGCCCAAGGCAGGTCAGACTACCTACAGAACATGGATCCATTCCTTGTTCAAATCATAGCATCTCCAGTATTATCTGTATGAGGCAAATTATGGCAAAAAGCAATAAAGCAGCAGCACTTTTCTCCAGTTAGTCCTATGGAAAAATTAGTCCTACCACACTGTCTAGAAAAAAAGAAAGGACGAAGTAGTTATATTTTCAATTCCCCTGACTGAGTTGGCAGGGACTGATGGAACACTGAAAAACTTCTAAAAGCCTAAATATCAATCAAAAATACCTACATGCACTAAAACACACTGTCTTTATTGCTGCCAATCTCATATCTGCAAATGAATACTACAGTTACCAAGCATCATCACTATGCCTAAAACAAATATGTATGCGTGTGTTCAATAGATAGCTGTTGAATTAATGAGCAAAAGAATGATAGAGGGAGAGAGAGACATCCTTTCTTTCTCTCTCAAATGGGTAAAAAGTATATCCTTGGTGAGGATAAAAACAAATACAATTACTGATAATGTAACTTTTTATTCCAGGTGTGACTGTCATCATCCTGTTCTTTACTCTGCAGTAATTTCCAAATTTATTCTGATGTTGGAACATCTGAAAGTCAAGTCGTTTTTAAAATGCTAACAAATTAATTTTTTCATGCACTGATGTGAGAAACATTGGAATAATTTTACTATAGGAAAGCATGATTACATTAATACAAACTTTAAAAAGCATAACCATGTTTTCTTATAGTCAATGATTCCATAGTAAAAACGACCATGTCTGGGCTTTTCATCAATATTAATTTGCTATGTCCATTTATTTTGTCTTGCTGGCAATCACTGTCGAGGGCAAGCAGAAACCAAAGGTCTGAAAATTCCAAACAATAATTTTTAAATTCCCGCAAATTGTGAAATCTGGTACCTCCATATCAAGTTTTCCCAAAATTAAGCCTGAAAATCAGAGCTTTAAAGTGGTATATACTGTCCCCCAGTTCCTAGGCAGAAATTCTCTACAGCAGGATTTTTTAACTTGGGGTCCATGAACTTGAATTGGAAACTTATATTCATATTTTCACTAACCTTTGGCTGAACTTTAGCATTTCCTTCAAAGCGGCATGAATTGGTGACTTTGTCATAAATATAAATTACTGATTTTTTAAATATCACATTGCAGTTGTTAAACATCTTGAAATACTATTTACCTCCATTACTTCAAAAGTACAGTAATAATTACACTGGATGGTGTAATTTAATGAGTTAATATAAAAGTACATATTACTATATCACCACTTTCTTTTTTATTACTTTGAGAGAGAGAAGAAGGGAGAGGGAGAGAGAAACATCAGTGGGTTGACCCCTGTACGCACCAACGGAGGACCAAACCCGAAACCTGGGCATGTGCCCTGACCAGGAATGGAACCGGTGACCTTTTAGTGCATGGACGACACACAACCAACTGAGCCACACCAGCCAGGTCATATATCACTACTTTGATAACTGTAATTCAATATAACTGGTTCCTTCTTAGCCCTAAATATTTTATACATTTGAAAACCTAATTATGAAAAATGTCTCTTGATTTCAGATTGCCAAAGATGTCCATGGTGTGCATATAACACATTAAAAATCCTGACTTACATAGGTGTCTTTTAAGACACTTAAATAATTTTTTAAGACACTGATCACCTCCATCACATAAGTGAGTTAAGATATAGTTAATATGCTTATTTTGTTACAAATGGGATCATTAGTTTGCATTACACCACTAAGGCCACAATGCCTTTGTGCCCGGCACAAAGGAGCTCCTATACAGTTGCTAAATGAAGGGACAAACTTTGCAGTAAATTCTTGCAACTGAGGTTTGACACAAATTACTCCACTGACTCCACCAGCAAGACTGTGGCTCAGTTTGCCTTTCTTCAAAATGTAACTTCTACCTCTTACTCAAGTAAAACCTGGAAGAACTTGCAAGGAAAAACACATCTATTTGTATGAAGACTCAAACCCGCTGAAGGACATTATTTTACTCTTTCTTTCTTTTAACATGTGTTCTTAAACAATAGTTCTAGTGTTCCTAATTTCACTAACATGGTTTCAGCATCAGGACCAGGAATTCCATTGAACCCAGCTCTGCTGTCCGCTATGGCCACAAGAAGGAAGAAAGAGGAATCAGAGAAACGTTATGTCTTGCTCAGGACTTTCTGGTTTCTGTGGATAAAGGGTGGACTTCAAGATCAGTGTGCACTCCATGGTTATCTGCTTGGGCAATGAGAGTCCATCGCTTTTATCAGTTTCTCAAAGGCGATTCCAAAGAAGTTAAAACATAACCCTAGAGAAACAGCTGTGCTCCTTAAGAAGTTTAAACAAACTTACAATGTTCAAAAACGATTTTTACAGGACCTTCACCTTCCCTACAACAAGCCGCGGGTCAGCAACAGTAAGACTGACATGTGCAATTCCCCGCAGCTAGTCAATGGGTCAGCCAGGACCCAGTCCTCAACCGCCTGGCTTTCCCCCCTTGCACCAGCCTGCTGAGCAGGAGTGCTTTAAACACACCGGCCGAGGCTTTCCATTGCTCTGACCCCCGATAATCACAACATTTTCTCGAATATAATAAAAGAAAGAAATGAAGCGGTAAAGGAAAAGAAAATTCTTCCCACTGACTTCCTCAACAGCTTTCAAAAATAAATGCCTGCTGCACGGCCAGCTTAAAAGCTTCCCCCTTACCACCGGGGCTTCTATGAAGGCTTCTCACACATGGATGGAGACATGCCATTCAAGGTTACAAATCTGTTATTAGTAGGACGAAGCCAAGAAAAAGATGTGGCAAGTGTCACCCTTCTCTATTCAGACAACAATAGTGGGATCGAGGCTACAGGCCAAGATTTCCCAAAAGAGATCGTTTTTTTTTTTTAAGGACAGATTATGAGGCAGCAATGGCAATCCTGGCGGCGGGGCCTGGGTAACCATGAATAATAGTAATAGTACCCGGGGCTGGGAGTGGGAGGAGGGGCGCGAACAGAAATCCAGTGTGGCCGGGAGGGAATGACCACCAACTGAGGCGCGAGCATTATTGCCCTTCGCCAGTTACCGCTCCCTCTCTCCTCCGCCGCCCCACAACCGAAGCACTGAGGCAGGAGAGAGGGGAGACAGACGGGAGTGGTAAACAGCGCAGCACTGGGGTGTCAATGCGAGTTTGAGATCTACTTTCCGCCACGACGTAGCTGTCGGACTCCGGCAGGTCGCCACGCGGTGCCTCAGTTTCCCCATCCGTAAAATGGGGGTGCGGGGTAACTTCCACTCCCGACCACACAGGGATGCTGCCAGGATTAAGCGAGACAAGTGCGAAACCCTCTCTCTGCTCAGGACCAGACTCCGAGGAGCCGCTCCGTTGGTGCTAAGGCAAGTCCGGAGGAGGGTCCTGGGGTCTGGGGTCTGGGGTCTGGGCTCCGGCCCGGAAAGGGCGCTCCCGGGGCCCCGCTGCCCGTCCGCGGGGCTCCGCGCCCCGGCCCGGCCCACCTTGTTGTTGTACTCCTCCACGAAGCTGCCCAGCGCCAGGCGAAAGCGCTTGTCAGGACGCACGCTCCAGTTCATGGCGTAGACGGTCCAGGGCGCTTCATACTTATAGATCTCCTTCCGTTTGCCGTGCAGGGACATGGTGGCTGCGGCGGGGCCGCAGTGCGGGCCGGCTCGGCAGCGGGATGCGGCGGGCGGGGGCGCGAGTCAGGCGGGGAGCCGGGCCTGGGACCGGAGGGTCCTCGAAGAGAGGCGGGGCCGGGACGGCCTAGCCCGGAAGCGGGGCCTCCGCGACAGACAGACGACAGACAACAGACAGTCGCCGGGTCCGACCCCCAGTTTCAAAACCTGCTTAGGCTCAGACGACAATCACCTTCCGTTTGAGACGTTGCCCCGCCCTCCAGGAACGGAAGCCATGCGTTCCCCCACAGTGGCGCCGGGCGTTGGCTGCCTGACACGTCACTTAAGACGG
>PVJN01036745.1:0-21327 GCA_004026805.1 Lasiurus borealis | reverse complement strand
ACACACACACACACACACACACACACACAAATACCCTTTCACAAACACAAGCATGTAGACTTGCATTGAATTTAGAGATTTTCATATCCAGAGATGTTCTGGAAATTTATGTCTATAACATGGAATTTTACTATCCATGAATATGGTGTCTCCATTGCTTTAGGTTTTCTTTTATGTCTGTTAATTAAGTTTTAAAATAACATTCTCTGTAAATCCACTACCTTTAAGTAATGTTAGATTTGTTCTTAGGCATCTTGTGGATTTTGTGGGGTTTTTTTTGCGGGGAAGGGGGGCAATATAAATAACTTTTCAGAATTTGTTGTTGGATAGCTTGTTGCTGTTCTGTAGGACCACAATTGATTTTTGTAGGTGTATCTTGAAGCTTATCAATCTTCCTTAATATTTTTATTAGTTCAAAATAATTGTAGATTTTCTACTTAGACATTATATAATCCACAAATTATGGTGAGCTTTGGGTTTTGTTCTTTCCAATCTTTATGTATGCTATTTTTTTTTTTCTCTTACCATGTAGTCAGTGACCTTCAGCACAATATTAAATAGGTGTGGTAATAGGGAGTTTCTTTGCCTTGTCCCTGACTTTAATGATGTTTTTCCTATAGTTTCAAATTAATTATGATGTTTGCTGTAAGCTTTTTATTGGGTTAAGGAAATTTCTATTTCTGATTACTGTGAGTTTGTTGCTAGGGTTGTTATTGTTGTAATCAAATTATTTTTCTGCATCTACTGAGATGATATAAGGATATCTTATCTATTAATCTGATGAATGGCATGGATTGTCCAAGTTAAATTATTCATTCTTTGGATCAACATAACTTTATCTTGAAGTTGTATTGATATATCTGAACAAATTGTTAGATAGACTCTGCTAAAATTTTGTATTAGCAAATTTAGATAGTTACCTGAAATTCATAACTGAGATTAATCATATTTGATATAGAAATAATTTTCCTTCTCAAATTGTTCTTGTCTGATTTCTGTTTTTAGGTTATTTTAGCCTTATAAAATGAACAAGAGAGCCATGTTTCCTCCCCTTACCTGTTTTGGCTCTAGAATAGTTTATATAATACAAGGATTACCTGTTTCTTATATAATTAGTACAAATCACTTTTAAATTAACCTTGCCTTACATTTTGCTTTCTTCGGTTTTATTTGGTTTTCTAGGTAGATTTTATACTGTTGATTCAAATTTTTTAATGGTTATAGTTATGTTTGGTTTTCTATTTCTTCCTGAGTCAGTTTTGGTAAATTATATATTTTTTTCTATGAATCTTGTCTATTGTCAATGAGTTGTCAGTTTTATTGGTATAAAATTGTTTTGATTGAACTCTCCTAGTTTAAAAATCTTTTACATGCATAGTTTTATCCTTTTTTCATTCCTAATGTTTGTGCTTTTCTTTATAAATGTTGATGTAGAACATTTTACTATTTTTTAGTTCTAAATATTTTCCAACTTTAGTTAGAATTCTTCTGTGGACCATTAGTTATTTTGATGTATGCCTTTTAATATCCAATATATTCTATTGGCTTATTTCTAGTTTTATTTTAATGGAGAATGGATGTAATTGATACTAGTTTTCTGCCATTTGTCACTATTTGCTGTTTGGTTTTGTACTAGCTCAGTTTTTATAAGTATTACAAGTTTATTTTTATTATTTTTTTAAATAAATCTTCATTGTTCAGATTATTACAGTTGTTCCTCTTTTTGTCCCCCATAGCTCCCTTCCACCAGTTTCCACCGCACCCTCTGCCCTTAACCACCCCCCACACTGTCATCATCCATAGATGTACGATTTTTATCCAGTCTTTTCCCGAACCCTCCACACCCTTACCCCCTGACAATTGTCAGTGCACTTCTTTTCTATTCCCATGATTCTATTTTATTCTGTTCATCAGATTTTTTACTCACTTGAGTTTTAGATTCACTTGTTGACAGGTATTCATTTGTTGTTCATAATTTTTATCTTTACCTTTTTCTTCTTCTTCTTAAAGAGTACCTTTCAGCATTTCATATAATACTTGTTTGGTGGTGATGAACTCCTTTAGCTTTTTCTTATCCGTGAAGCTCTTTATTTGACCTTCAATTCTGAATGAGAGCTTTGCTGGGTAGAGTAATCTTAGTTGTAGGTTCTTGTTGTTCATCACTTTGAATATTTCTTGCCACTCCCTTCTGTCATGCATCAATTCGATCATATGATTGCAAAGACAGACAGAAACTCCCAGATTGGAGAGGGTTCAATTTGGGCCCCTAGTATTAATATAATTAAAAATAATCAAAAATTTTTTAAATTTATTAACTTACATAGAAAACGCCCTGGAATAAGTGCCCAACAGTGTAAATGTACTCAATACCACTGAACTGTACACTTGGAAATGGTTATGATGGTAAATTTTATGTTATGACTATTTTACCACAGTTAAAAATAATAACGAAAAAGTAAATAAAGATGTGTAAAAAAGAAACATTAGACCACTTCAATCCTAATTGCACCCTTCGTGACAGCTTCTTGTTTCACCTTACTTTTCAGTGTTCAAGTAGTCTCCTCCTCTGCCACCTCCTTTTCCTTCTGCTGCTCCTGCACTTCCACCCCCCTCCTCCCCCTTTTCCTTTCTTCCTTTTCTTCCTCATCACTAATAACTTGGTTCACAATTTTGCTAATTGTAAAAGTTACGAAGTTTACTAATATCTTTGTTCACCATTGCTTCTAGTATCACATCTTCCATCTGGGTTAAATTATTTTATGAAATATGTTCTTTAATGCTTCTGTTTATCTGAAAGGGTCTACATGTGGTAGTTCACTCAGTCTTTGTGTGAAAATGTCTTTAACCCTCATTCTTGTATCATAATGTACGTAGGTTGGAAGGGAATATAATTTTGGCAGTTATTTTGTGTCATCACTTTAGTTCCATGTTCTTCTAACTACTACTGTTTCAGAAAACCAGAGAAGACCCAAGTAATACTTAGAGAGATGGAGTTGTATTTATTATGTGTAGGTCCAGAGGAGAATGTCTCTCAAATTCTGGGCCCCAACGTGGATGAATTCTTCCTATTTATATGTTTTCACCTTCTTTGTCTCCCAAATATGGGGTGTTTCCGGCCCCTTTTGCAAGTTCTTAAATAGCCCCTCTGTGCTGGGGCCTTGAGATCTCAACCAAAGGCCTGGCCTGGTGCCAGCACTGATAATTTTGTCCAGGGAAGGTTTAATGGCCTCTCTGAAGTGGGAGTGGTCTCATTTTCCTTATTATTTAAGCAAGCAAGCATTTACAGAAGCCAATAGCAAGGTTAAAATTTCAAATAGCAGTTTTTATATAAGATGGATGCTTCATTCCCCACTGGTTTTATGTACATGAGTCAAATCATTGACTCTTGGTCATTGTTAAGAAGGTTGTTGTATTTACCCCTGAGGACTATAATTTTAATTTTGTGCCTAATAAAGTTAGTGGGCTTGCTTATAAGATAAGGGCCCGGAATGAGTATCAGGAGTAATTAGAGAGTCCGAAAAGTCCTGGACTCTATTTTCCTAGGCTGTCTTAAGCTGGGGGTGATGAAGCCACATTGGGATTCCGTTGACCTTGACTACCATGGAGGTGGTCCTTTCCAGGTACGAGTCAGTCCTTAGTTGGCAAATTTCTTTACCCAAAAAGAGACACCAGGGTGGAAGGGATGAACCGGATCAGAAGTTGGTACAGGCAGAGCGTCTCAGATGTGCTTCTGGATTGCTTCCTGGGTAGATTATAAAGCCTGTAAGAACTTGAATAAAGACTGGTTATGAATTTCAGCTTTCCTAGATTGGGTAGGTCAGAGTCTAGAAGAGTCACTAGAATCTGTAGAGGCCCCACTGGTTTTAGGGCAGCCTCCTGGGCTGCTTCGTCTGTGGCGACCCCTTACCTTGTAAATAGCACTATGTACATGAGCCATTGTAATACACACCTGCTATCAGCATAAATTGTTACTGATTTTCCTTTTGTCTGCCAGAGAGCCTGAAACTGGGTGGCTCAAGTGTTTGACATCCAGTGCTCTAGTGTGTTCTGGAGTAAAGCCTCGACCTCATGTGGGGCCATTAGGATTAGTTCCTGCCCTAGGGTTAACTTATGTACTTTTTCGATAAGCATAGCTAACTGTGGCTGCTACCACCTGGAGCAGTGGTTCTCAACCTTCCTAATGCCACGTCCCTTTAATGCAGTTCCTCATGTTGTGGTGACCCCCAACCATAAAATTATTTTTGTTGCTACTTTGTAACTGTAGCAGCGAAAATAATTTTATGGTTGGGGGTCACCACAACATGAGGAACTGCATTAAAGGGACGTGGCATTAGGAAGGTTGAGAACCACTGATCTGGAGGCAAGTATGTCACCCAAATGCAAAGAGGTCAAGTCTTTTGGACAAATAGGCTACTGGCCTTCTCTAAGGGCTGAGACTTTGGGTGAATATGTCTTTGGCTATGCCCCTTGTCTCACATACATAGAGGTGGAAGGACTTAGTTACATCTGGTGGAGCTAGTTGGCCCATCATCCTTACTCTGCTCATGTCTAACTGCCTAATATGTTACCTCAAGGATCCTGGTTCTGCCTAATATGTTACCTCAAGGATCCTGGTTCTGAATTCTTTTAGGGAAAATGGATGTTGAATTTCTAATGTAGCTGCTTCGTGCTGAGGAGGGACAGAGTTTCCCTTCAGAGCCAAGAGATCCTTGCTGTCTGTCAGAGGGACGATGAGGCATGGGCACAGAAGGAGGCGGGCTTGTGACCTGGCAGAGAGAAACTGTAACAAATGGTCCAGGGGAAGGGAAAGAAAACATTTCAGTTTTAATAACCTCCATTGAAATAGAATTTTTCTCCTCAAAATTACCTCTGTGTATATTAAAAGAGCCAAATCAAGACAACTTACCTATTATATTAATTTGGCCGGATTATTTGCATAAACACAATAAGAATAAAAACCAACTACTTTTGCCAGAATTTCATGATTGGATCTTAGTGTGCCCCATAGGGCTAGGAAGCTAATCCATCCAGCTGCTGTCCAGCTTTGCCTGCAGTGTCTGCTGAGTTAGGTGAATCCCTCACCTGCAGTGACTCCACCTGGGCCCACGCCCTAGGTTTTAAGGCCCATCTCAGTAGCCCTCCTACTCATTGCACTCCGGAGTACTTGGGGCTTCCTCCTTATTGCTCCCCTTCTACTCTGACCAACCGCCAGTGATGGCAGGGCATGGGCCTGATGCTCCAGCGCCAGCCATTTTCAGGGCTCCCAAGCAGGATACCAGGCTTTTCTTGGCACTCTTATTGGCTTCAAGTCTTCAGAGTTCAGACGGGGCTCTTTAAAACATGGTATTCCAGTCAAAGTTTCCAGTCAATAAAACCATTATTAGAAACCAGTCTTATTGAATTTATGCAAAGAAATGTATTGCCATGATTTATTAAGCATTGCCAAATTTCAGAGGAATTATATAAGGAGAAAAATATACTGACCTGCTTTAAAATCTACTGATTTTCCTTGTCAGTCCTTTCTATGGATTCTTCAGAGTAATATAACTGTCTTCAAATGACAAGGAGAAATTCATAATGTATTCAAGTAAACAATTATAGCTGTGCTAGTAGTAGGGTTCCCTGTACTTGACTTGTCCTTACAATTTCATATGGTCTCTGTGAGGGGTGACATGCCCTCTGAGAAAGGACTAAGGGAGCTTTATTGCTTTACAGGGTCTTACATGTCACAGGACCTCACGAGTCTATAATTCATGTAACAAAGGACTGGTACTCACCACTTCCCTCTGTTCCAAACAGGCCTTCCCCAGTTTCCTAGAGTTGAGGTTTGTGCCACACCTGACATGGATATGGCCACACAGGCCTGCAAGACAGTATACAGGCTGCCAACTGTCTTTCATTAGATACCAAAACCAGATGGGCATTTTCCTTGCCCTTTTGGCAACTGCATTCAAATCTGTAAGGTTCATGCAATATTAAAACAGTGAAGTACAATATTGGCACGGCCACCTTAGGTAGCCAAATCTTCTGCTACCATTATGACACATGGTAAGGCTATACAGATACTTTAGGGTGGTGGCTAAGGTCTAGTCTTGACCTTCTCACACAAAGCAAAATTGTCCTTGTCTTTCTGGAGTCATGTCCATGAAGACGCAAGCATCATCTAAGTCTATTATACAGTTTTCTGCAGGCCACTGTCAGGGCTGTGCATGGTGGCCAGTTCTTTCTAGCCACAAACACGGCCTGTCTAATTTCTGAAAATTTATTCTGGCATGGGAGAAAGTTGTTTTGCTGTAAACAGGCAGCTTAACCCTACATAACTGGACATGGACATCTGCTTAGAAAGCCATAATTTAAAAGTTTAACATGTGGCCTTAGGTCCTTCCAACCCAACAGGGTCTCTGCCATCCCTCAGTTAAACTCCTCCTCTCTTGGAGAATCTCAAAGTCCTAAAAGCTCCCCTGTCCAGGGAGAGTGCCTTTCCTTTGCTCTTTGCCTTTAAACTGCCAGTCCAAAACAGCCAGGGTTGTAGTTAGAAACAGCTTTTCTTATTGCAAAGCGCTTCTGTGGCAGTGGCGTGGGTATTAGTCCCCTTTGTGGCAGAGCATCAACCTGGCCTCTCCCAAGGGAGGGCACTGGAAGGGGATCTCAGCCCCTCAACACCAGCAGCAACAGGCACTGAACCCTTTCAGTACATTTGCAAACAGGGAGCTTTCACTAGCTCTGTCTGCTGCTTTCACAGATCCCGGGCTCGCTGCTCTTATTTCTGGGGCTACGGGAAGGCTAGTAGCAGTCACTGGCTTCTGGTTTAAATGCTGCAGCCAGCAAGCCAAAGCCTAAGTCTTGTATTGCTTGTTATAAAATGCTCATTGCTCACTGGGCAGCAGCGGGGCAGCTAGATTAATTATGTTTGCAGAAAATTTGCAACCTTGAATGTAGTGAAGTTTTGATAAGACCCGTTTGGCAGCAGAGCGGTCTGCAGCCAGTAAAAATCAACAAAATCTCTCTCTCTCTCTCTCTCTCTCTCTCTCTCTCTCTCTCTCTCTCTCTCTTTCTCTCTCTCTCTCCATAACTAACTGCCGACATCTTCCCTTCCCCCTTTTTCTGCCTTAACCATTTATTCTGTCCTGAAACAAGGCAAATGGTCTGGGATCCTGTATATTTAGGCTTTTTACATTTAAGGATACTTTTTTCTTTCTGTAACTGTTGTTTTCCCTCATAGATTTTTAGTCTAAGTCCTAGACCCCTAGAGGATCTTAAATCCTCTTCCTTTACCACTCTTCATTTCTCCGACCATTCCCGTTCCCCAGTCCAGTTGCTTGTCTCCCTTTCCTAGTGTGAGTCAGAGGAAGACAATTCCTAAGAGGGGAGAAATAGAAACAGTGGGAGTTTCAGAGAAAACTACCGCTTACCACTGCAGTAATCCTCCCTTTCGAAGGCCAGGGTCCAACCTGTGGAGAAAAATGACTCTTAATCAGCCTGGAAAGAGAGCGGATGAGAATAAGGGTGTGTAGTGAGATTTCTTAGGAACTGAAAACCTGGCTGGCCTCCTGAAAGAAAAGTTCTTTAATCCAGTTACAGATGCTATCGGAATCAGGATGAGAAAGGAAGGAAAAGACCAGGTTATATCCTCTATGAGGATCCTAATAACTGAAAACAGCAAGTCAAACAAAATACACAACTACAAAGACAACAGACCAAACAAGACACACAACCAGGGTTAACGGAGTCCATAAACAGTTAATAATAACTTCAGCCTTAGTTGTGCCTCAGGTGGCTCATTTTGGACTGTGATGTCACAGGCAGGGAAAGGGCCTGTAAATCTCTCTGCCCTGCAGAGCTGTAAGCCCTGTCCCTGGAAGTCTCCAACCACCAAAAGAGATAAGAAAGCAATAAATAAAAGTTCTTTGTTCTTTGAAATGTCACAAATTTATACCTTTAAATTAACCCTAGAACTTCAAAATATTCAATTTAATATAGCAAATTCACAAATCAGAGCAAACTGAAACCCTTACTTATACAAAATTAGAAAATTTTATTAGCTAAGTGGGCTGATTCTCTCATGGAGAGCAAAAGACTGAGAAAAAGAATTCTCAGCAGCTGCTAAAGACTTTTGCATTCTATCACAGCAGGTCCGCCCTATCTTTAAACAAATTAAACAATAGAAAGATATAACTAATACTCTCCTGTATACAGCTAGAAGGCACAAAGTGGCTTTCGCTTCACACAGACCAGTAAATGAGCAAATAATTATAACAAGACAAACATCTGTACTCACACTCTCTCAGTAGACTAGCCCAGACTGGAGCTGAGCAGATAAACGAAACAATGCCCACCTCCCCAGATGGGCTTGGGGGCACTCCGGGCACCCATGCCCCTGAACAGAATTCTCGACCAACGTCTTGGTGAGAACCTACTGGAGGAGTTAAGACTGCGTCCAGTCCCTCTTCTCAGTAGCAAATTGGCTAGTCTCACACACAAACAAACAGCAGAGTGAACTCATCATTCCTTAATCCAATCTGAATTCATTCATCTTAAAGTCCCACATTTATATACTAGCTAGACCAAGTTTTTTACTTCCACAAGATACTTTACCCAGAGTTTAAATAGTCCATCTGATTCCTGAGTAATTTGCCTGAGAAAGCCGATGGCTTCCAGGGAGTGATCAAGCTCCCCTTCCACTCATTGTGTGGGCTGAACTTATGGAACTCTTACCTTATTGATTCTGTCGACAGTCCAGAGTGTCCGTCCACCCTCTCCAGATGCTGGATCCTGGGCTGAGGTCCAGGAGCGCCCGGAGTCCCCCAATTCATTTCTGCTAAATCAGCAGAGCAGCGCCTCCTGGAGGTCTATCTGGCTCCCCCAGGCCCCAAACCCGGTCCACTCACCAGAGGCATGGGTTGGTTTTCCCAGAATCTCAGGGAGCCAGTAATGTTACAGAAAACCGGAGAAGAACCAAGCAATACTTACAGAGATGGAGTTACGTTTATTATGCGTGGATCCAGAGGAAAATGTCTCTCAAATTCTGGGCCCCAACATGGAGTAATTTTCCCTACTTATATGTTTTTACCTTCTTTGTCTCCCAAATATGGGGTGTTTCCGGCCCCTTTTGCAAGTTCTTAAACAACCCCTCTCAACCAAAGGCCTGGCCTGGTGCCAGCACTGATAATTTTGTCCGGGGAAAGTTTAATGGCCTCTCTGAAGTGGGAGTAGTCTCATTTTCCTTATTATTTAAGCAAGCAAGCATTTACAGAAGCCAATAGCAGGGTTAAAGTTTCAAACAGCCGTTTTTTTATAAGATGGATGCTTCACTATATTAGTATTAATAATTCAGCTGTCAGTTTCATTCTTTGCTAGGTAATCTTTATTTTTTAATGTTTTTGATCTCTTAGCTTTTGGTGCTCTGTAGTTTTTAACTATAGTGTATATAGAAGTGTATCTGGTTTTATTTATCTTTTCACATATTTACTGTATTTTTATTTTAATTACTTTTTTTATTTCTCGGACTTCTTTCTATTTGATTTGCTTTTTTCATCATTTTGTTCTTATGCTTTTGACTAGAAAATAAAATGCCATAAACTTAAAAATATTTCGTGAAGTGAACTGATACTTGTCAGGAGTCTAAGTGTATTCAGATTTCTGACTTTTGCTCGTAATGGGGTGTTTTCTCACTTAGTTTATGTGATTGGGTTGGCAGCTCCCCTTCGGTGGGCTTTCATGTGTGAGAATTCTACATGATCACGGTGAGCATGTGCCTCCAGAGTAGCTTTAAGTTGGTTATGCCAGGCTTTCTGGGGCACCTAATGTGGTGCCAGTAGTTTTGCCAGTTTGTTGGCTTGAGAACTTCTGGACCACAGAAGCTTCATGAATCAAAATGCCAGGCATGGGACCATGTGACCTAAGGCTGTGGATTTCTGGAGAAGGAAGTTTCTTCATGTATCAGCTGCAGTCAAGATGGGCAGAATGTCTTACCTTTCTCTGCTAAGTGGCAGGGTTTTGTTTACAGTATACGCTCTAGGGCAGTGGTCCAAAAACCACAGCTCACGAGCCACACGTGGCTCTTTGGCGCCTTGAGTGTGGCTCTTCCACAAAATACCACGTGCAAGCAAGCACGTACAGTGCAAGTGAAACTTCGTGATCCATGCACAGAAGTCGGTTTTCGGCTCTCAAAAGAAATTTCAGTTGTTGTACTGTTGATATTTGGCTTCGTTGACTAATGAGTTTGCCAACCACTGCCCTAGGGTAAAGGTGACCGGGGTAACCTCTCACTTCAAACCTCCTGCATGCTCAAGGCCTTTCCTTTGTCCTCACGCCAACTAACTAGAAAATGGAAACGAACAGCCCCCCAACCCCACCCCAGGCTCCCCACCATTTCTTAATTACTGGCCCCAGGAGTGCTTTTTCTAAGTGCTCATGTGTATGCTTACTTTAAAAGGTTGTTACATTTTACCTAGTATTTTAAGAGTTTGGAACAGACGAGTTTTCAAATTACTTAATCTCAGTATTGCCAAAGATAGCCTATTCTAATGATTACTAAGACTGGTGATTTAGTCCAGGAAATTCAGAATATTAACCAGAATTCTGCCTTGAGAGTGTTCATTTTTTGATGTTTCTTTTAAATCATATAAGGAACCAATTTTCTTTTAATTGAAAACTTCTTACAAAATTGTTCCCAGGGTCATTTTTAGCTATTACATTCTAATTTACATCTAACCTGCCTAATTATATGTCCAACTATTTTTCTCTATTGGAACTTTATTTTTTGAAGGGTATATTTTTCCTTTTACATTATTTTTTAAATTAAGTAGTTTGCAGGACATCATTATAATTTATTTCCTTAGGTTTCCATTAAGTTATTTAAAAATGATCTCCAGGTTACTCATAAGTATCAGCCAAGTTTTTTTTTTTTAGCAGTTTTCTCACATAACTAATTATAAACATTTTTTATGTATATATGTTAGGCAGATTATCAATAATAAGAATGTTCTAACAGTATCTGATGGGATCAAAGGCAAGTAGAAATAAATATGTATGAATCAGTTGTGAATTTCTTCCAATATAAAAAAATACCATTTTTTTTAAAAAAAGAATGTTTGAAACTAAATATTGAATTTTCTGGCTGTTATATTTATCCTATATTGTTACCCTAAACGTGTCAATTCAGTAACAGCTGTAATAAAGGCTCTATAGCAGCGGTTCTCAACCTGTGGGTCGCGACCCCTTTGGAGGTCAAATGACCCTTTCACAGGGGTCGCCTAAGACCATCGGAAAATGCAGATATTTACATCACAATGCATAACAGTAGCAAAATTTCATGGTTGGGGGGTCACCACCACATGAGGAACTGTATGCAAGGGTCGCGGCCTTAGGAAGGTTGAGAACCAATGCTCTATAGTATTATGAAATCTGAAGAACTATTAGTGTGGAGATTATGTAAAATTTAAATTATATGTACAAGGAAGCTAAATTCAGGTAATGACAAAATTATAGTTTTGAGATACTGTCTATTGTGTAAACACATGCAAATACTTTTAAAATTATTTGTTCTATTAGAGTAGATTGCTAAAAGTGTGAATTTCCTCAGGTTCAGTCCTCCGTGGCTGTTGGAACTCCAGATTATATTTCTCCTGAAATCCTCCAAGCCATGGAAGATGGAAAAGGCAGATACGGACCTGAGTGTGACTGGTGGTCTCTAGGAGTCTGTATGTATGAAATGCTTTATGGAGAAACGCCATTTTACGCAGAATCTCTGGTGGAGACATATGGGAAAATCATGAATCACAAAGTTAGTATACTTTGCTGTTTTTCAAATTGATGTAAATAATATATATAATAAATTTAATGTGGATATTTTAACAACATATTTTTCTAAAAACAGTATACAATCTAATTTCTATGCTAATAGGGAACATGACAAACATGAATAATCAAAGTCCATTAACTATACATAAAATTATTGGTTCTAACCCTCTACTATATTTTATTACAGGAGAAGGTAATAAGTAGAAAATTAAATGGTTTCTAATAGAATAACAAAGACCATAGCAGATATTTTTTAATCATTACTACTGTCGTGATAAATGAAATACTAATTAAAATAAGAATGAGATACTTTCCCCCCTGTCAAATTGATAAAGATTAAAAGAAAAATTGTACTTCGTACTATAAATAATCCAGTGAGATGGACATTATTTTTTCAATTATATTTTTTATTGATTTCAGAGAGGAAGGGAGAGGGAGAGAGAGATAGAAACATCAATGATGAGAGAGAAACATTGATAGGCTGCCTCCGGCATGCCCCCTACTGGGGATCAAGTCCACAACCCTGCATGTCCCCTGACCAGGAATTGAACTGTGACTTCCTGGTTCATAAGTCAACGCTCAACCACTGAGCCATGCCGGCTGGGCTAGATGGGCATTATTGATAGGAATATAAATTGATGTAACCTTCTCATCAAGAAGTTTATAAATATGCATCTAGAGTCTTTAAAAATGGTTGGCACTTTTTTTTTTTAATCTTTATTGTTGAAAATATTATATATGTCTCTTTTTTCCCCCATTGACCCACTCCAGCCGGCCCCCAACCTCCCCCACCCCCACCCCAGGCCTTCACCACCCTACTGTCTGTGTCCATGGGTTATGGATAAAAAGTCTTTGATTGATTAAATGTTTAGAACTATTGATTGAGCAACTTCAGCTTCAGTAATCTACCCTCAGGAAATCTTCAGTAGAATAAAGGTGTATGGACCAAAATGCCTATTCTAGTATTATTTATGATCACAAAATATTGAAAATAATCCAGATGCACAGCAGGAATGAATTAATAAAACTTTAATCTACTTAATACCAAGTTAAATGGAAATAGATTCTTCATAATAAAAAAAAGATTTTGATTGATCGGTCTCAGAAAATTGTGAACTATTGCAAAAACTTGGATTGTGATTAGGAGTATTCTGTAAAGGGTGTAATAATGTATTCTTTTTACTTGATTCTGACACATTTGTGATTAGTTGCTTCACACATATATAAATCAGTTTAATAGAATTTATGCTCTTCTATCTAGTTGCAAAGTTAATCTGGTAAATAGTGATGATGAGTTGAAAAACAGTAAATAGCTACAGAGTTATAGAAAGCATTAAAGCTTTCTACAGAGAGGAGTCATTGTACTGTAACATGATTGTTAAGAACACAGATGCTGGAGTCCAGACGGTTTTCGTTCAGATCCCATCTCTACCACTTACTAGTGTTTGGCCTGGCGTGAATTGCTTGAGTCCTGTGCCCTTCTGTAAAAAATAGATAATATAGCACTCACCTTAGAGGGTTGCTATGAAGATTAAATGAGTAAAACACTTTCAATAGTGTCAAGTACATATTCCATTTTTTAAAGTGTTTATTATTATTAATCATTAGTATGTGACTTGTATGAACCATTTGTACTCTTGAAATACCCAGGCAGATTGTAATTTTAATGAATTCTCTTGATTCTGACAGCAGTTTAAAATATTTTGGCATTTAATTTATTCTTACTACAGTGCATGTATGACTTAGTCACATATGAGATTAAAATTGTTTAGGCAGACATTCTTTTCTCATTTCTTCAGTAGCTGTACTCTGTATCTGTGTACTCTTACAGATATTTTGAAAAGAAAATATATTTTCAAGAAAATAAATGTTAACCTACTTACAGTAAGCTAAATGGTAATTTGTAATATGTTTCTATTACTCTCTATTTAGGAGAGGTTTCAGTTTCCACCTCAGCTGACAGATGTGTCTGAAAATGCTAAGGATCTTATTCGAAGGCTCATTTGTAGCAGAGAACATCGACTTGGTCAAAACGGAATAGAAGACTTTAAGAAACACCCATTTTTCAGTGGAATTGACTGGGATAATATTCAAAACTGCGAAGCACCTTATATTCCAGAAGTTAGCAGCCCAACAGACACATCGAACTTCGACGTAGATGATGACTGTTTAAAGAATTCTGTGAGTAGGACATTGTGAAGAAGATCTGTCTCCGTTTCTTTTTAACGTGGTTATGAAGCAGTTTTATGGACCACCCTGTTAATGGCCAGTCAGATAGCCGTGGCTTCTAGTATTTATTCACAAATTCAAGAAATTAAGAGAGTGTATGGAGGCCAACATAGTTATTCATGACTAGGAGCAAAATTAAAATGTAAGGTTTACTTCTTAAATTAGATATGTCATTACGTTTCCTAAAAAAAGGACAAATTAGATGCTTAAAAAGTGGACTTCATGATGGTACATCTCTCCTTAAAACCACTATGAAATTAGATAAAATTGTTAAAAGATAACCATATCGAGACTTGACAAATTAATCCAAGGTAAATACATTGAGAGTACCTATTCATGAAAACCTCTGAACGTGGTTAAAAACAGCTGCCTCCTCCTCCCTCAGCTTGGGTGGGGCAGGCGAGCTGCTGGCTTGCAGTTCCTTATAAACTCAGCAGCTTTGCTGCCGAGGGGCGCCTGGATTGGGAACCTAAATACCCATGCGCAGTGGTACTGCCACTAGAAACAGCAAACTTGGTAGGAAATGAGTGGGTAAAGGAAATCTACAGCCTTCCTATCCTGAGGTTGTAGCCCTGTTTGAGGCTCCTGGCAGAACAGCAAGTTAGCCAGATATTCAACCCTTTTTAGCTGCGGGAGGTACTAAAACAGGCCAGCATATTTTGTCAACCACTGCCCTAATCCCCATTATGTTTTATCATGTTAGAATTTATACAGCTAAGAACATAAAATTTTTATTTTTTTTGCCTTTTTAGCCTTTTTAATTTGACTTTTTGTTTTAATTCAATTTTTATGGTTTTAATTATGCAGTAAGAATTTTTATATTAATTTTATATCACTTTTCACTGTTCAGTAAGTACCATATTCAGGGAAGATAAGAGAAAGAAAGTACTGTCTGACTTCTCTTATATGTGGAATCTAGTGAACAAAATAAACAAAATAGAAACAGACTCATAGATACAGAGAACAGACTGACAGCTGTAGGGATGGGGAAATATTGGGGAGCTGGGTGAAAAGGTGAAGAGAATAATAATAATAAAAACAAACTCAAACAACAATATGGTCATTATCAGAGGAGGAAACGGGGTAAGGGGATAGAAGAGGTAATGGGGGCATCAGTGGTGATAGGAGACTCGTCTTGGGGTGGTGAGCACACAACATCATACAGAGATGATGTATTATAGATTTGTATACCTGAAGCCTATATAACTGTAACAATGTCACCTCAATAAATTCTGTAAAAAAAAGAAGCTTACTTATACTTTCCTCTCTGAACCTCACAGAAAAAGAATTAAATAGACTTTTCCACATCAGTGTTTTATTACAGGAATTATATTTTCTACTAACAGAAATTGTGAGTCATTCCTAATTAAATCAGTTCTGATTACTTAGAGTAGTTACATTCAATAAAGTTGCTGTACACATTCTAATAGTGAGTTGAACCATTGCCCCTAAGGAAAATAGAGTTTGGTTCCCGTGAGCCTGTGCTCAAGACGTGTTCGTCAACCAATAAGTACCTGACCTTGTTTATATGTGTTTCTATTTCAAGATACCTTATTTAGTAGAAATTATTGGCTAATTAACACTGGACTCAGCCAACAGCTCTGTCACTCATGCCTGAACAAGCTTATCTAACACATTTTTTTGATAAGACACATCACACAGCCTTTTTGCTTAAGAACAAAAGATGACACTTGAGTACTATGCTTGGGGGCCAGTTTAAGAGCAAAAGCACCCACAAAAGGCACAGAAATGTGAAAGCATGGTGCACTTACACCCTGCAAGGAACACTGTTCACAGTCTGAGAGATGAAGGCAGAGGCGAGCATCCCTGTTCAGCCCCAGCTGGGAACGTAGGTGTGGGAAACCTGGACTTCCTTTGCTCTGGACACGGTTGCCAACTCCGTGGACTGACCACTAGTGGTCCGTGAGGACCAAAAGGTTGGTGACCGCTGTGCTAAGTTAGTACTGCGAATATTGATTGGGTTATAGGCAAATTTTAGTGATCAGGCAAATTTGCAAATATGAACTACATGGAAAATGACTGTACTCAATATCAGACCTTTCATCTTTATTTTCATTTTATTAGAATTTTACAATAGCGATGTTTATAGTCTAAATATTATACCACCTAAATATCTGTTCCAAACTTTTCAGTGGTTCTGAATTGAACAGTCACATATTGCCGATTGACAGTTAATATTTACAGGCCATGGTTGTTGATTTCTCACCAGATGTTTTTATCCCCTATAGGAAACGATGCCCCCACCAACACACACTGCATTTTCTGGCCACCACCTGCCATTTGTTGGTTTTACTTACACTAGTAGCTGGTAAGTTTGAAATTAAAACAAATTAAAATGAATTGTTTAAAAATGTATAATGTATAAACGTTGTAAATCAAAAATTTTTTAAATGGTGCAGTTACTGCTAGAATAAGTTAGATATTTCAAAAGGAATAGAACATGGAAGAATCATAACTCGTTTTGGAGGAGAAAGAATCGAACAGTTAGCCCAGAATCTATTAACAATGGGGCAGGAATTAGTGGAGTCCCCCTGCTATTGAATACATTTTCTCTAGTGTCAAGAATCAGCACTTATAACTCATTAATCCTAACCATCTTTTCACTGACCTTCCTTCCACTCATATCTTCTTTTTACTCCTTACTCAGTTAAATTTCAAGGACAATAATTATCATCAGTCATTATAAGTGCTCCCTCAATTCCTTAACTATCTCATTTTGTTACGCTAGTTTTGCTAAATTGACATTCATTATTACAATTCAACTTTCTGCCTGTACCTGTGCAGTTCAGTGTCTAAAAAAAACCTGTGACCATTCTTACTGGTCTCACTTTAAGGTCATGATTAACATGTCCAGTTGCATGGCAACCTCTCTTACTGCCTGCCACATGTGCCGTATTACCCTCGCGTAGCCCTCTTCCACTCTTAGCTGTCTGTTTCACATTGCAGATGTTCCTCTAAAACCTCTGTCATCCATACTCTCAACTGGCGATCCCTTTTCTCTTTACTGAGAGGTTGAAGCAGACAGTCGATAACTTCCATAGCTCCCATCACGTTTACCACCTGCATACCTCTGCACCCATATGTTCTTCTTTCTAAGCGTGAACTGAGTCCCTTCCATCCCCTCTTGTCTACTCTAGTGCATTGCTTGCTGTTACAAGTTTTTCCCTTTCTGTGTCATTGGCATAAGCAGATCATTCACATGAGCCCACAGACATGCAGGTTTCTCTCCCACCTTAATGCAGAGTGTAGTCTCTCTTCATACCACTTTCTTTACCCTGCGACTAACCATTTCTCAGCTCCACGTTATAGCAAAATTACTTCCAGCTGTTGTCTATATTTTGTGATTTATTTTCTCATTCTATTCTTTCTTACTACCCCAGTCAACTTTGTACTCTCATCACTTCATGCAAGCTGCTTTTGTTGATGTCACCACCGACCTCCATGTTGCTAAATTTAATGATCATTTCTTTTATATTAAATACGTTTTTATTGAATATTAGAGAGAGAGGAAGGGAGAGAGATAGAGAGAGAAACATCAACATTGATGAGAAAGAAACATAATCAGCTGCCTCCTCCATGCCCTCCACTAGGGGATTGAGCCCGCAACCCGGGCATGTGCCCTAACCAGGAATCGAACTGGGGTCTCTTGGTCAGGGTTTGAAGCTCAACCGCGGAGCCACACCAGCCAGACTAAGGATAATTTCTTGGTCTTAATTGCCCAGTCTCATCTTGTCTGTCATGTTTCCTTCCCATTAAATCACGCTCTTCTCTTAGCTTCCAGGGCACCTGCCTGATTTCTCCTTACCTTTCTGGCCACTCCCTCTCAGTCCCACATCTGCTGCTCTTGTCCCATAGCTTCATCTTGGGGTCTTTTCACCTATATGCTTGGGCACTTACGATGCTCCTACTGTGTATCTCCAGCCTGAGACTCTTTCCTCGCTTCTACTTAAAATCTCTTACCCACCTACTTCAGATGTTCATAACTGTTCTTATTTTCTCTGCACCTGTCTGAGCGGTCCTGCTAAAAGTTAAGTCAGACATGCCATTCCCCTATCAGGACTGTCCCCACCTCTGGCTGCTCTCTATCTTCACTCCCAATCTCATCTGTCTGCTAGTGTCTACCTCTCCTATTCCCCTGGCTCAGGCCACGCCAGCCACAGGCTCCTTTCTGGCCCACGAGCGTGCAGTCATCCTCTGTGGCAGGCCTTTTGGGCTTCTAGTGCATGTGCCGAGGATGCTGCTCCCAATATCCGAGGGCCCCTCTCTCGGGACTTTACTCAGAGCTATTTTCTGAGTGGGGGCTTTCCTGCCCACTGGCCTGCATTTTTATTTCTCCCTCTCAGACCTCCATTTCTTCCCTTCCTGCTCTTGTTTTCTCATAGCATTTACCATTATCTAGTGTACTGAATATTTTACTTCTTTATCCTGTTTATTTTTGTCACTGGAATGTAAACTCCACATTGGGCAAGTTTGATTTTGTTCACTGCTGAGTGTCCAGTACTTCAATCATTGTTTTTTTTTTTTTATTGCATTTCATTAAAGCATTTTGCTTTTGAATTCCAACTTCCAGTGAAGGGGTCCATGGTTGGTGCTTTTGACTAGTAATTCACATGGATGGTTACATTGTTTCAAACTACCCTTAGCCCTTCAGCAGACGTCATTTTATAATTTTTGTTTATTGGAAGAAATACAGGGTAATTTGGCAATTTAAGTTTTTATTTTTAAAAATGTTTCTAAAAATTCATTTATGCTGACTTTGCAAAAAAAAAAAAAAAAAGTTTTGCCGAAACCGGTTTGGCTCAGTGGATAGAGCGTTGGCCTGTGGACTGAAAGGTCCCAATTCTGGTCAAGGGCATGTATCCTGGCTGCGGGCACATCCCCAGTAGGGGCGTACAGGAGGCGGCTGATCAATGTCTCTCTCTCATTGATATTTCTAACTCTCTATCCCTCTCCCTTCCTTTCTGTTAAAAAAATCAATAAAATATATTTAAAAAAAAAGAAGTTTGACAGTTATTCCAGATGGCCAACATAATTAGCTGTCCAAATCCATGTTTCAAAAGGTTATCTATCAACTGTTGCTCAGTGTGAACCCACTTTGTCTGTCTTTCCTCCAGTGTTCTTTCTGACCGGAGCTGTTTAAGAGTCACAGCCGCTCCCACTTCTCTGGATCTGGATGCCAATGTTCAGAGGACGCTCGATAACAACTTAGCCACCGAAGCTTATGAGAGAAGAATTAAACGCCTTGAACAGGAAAAGCTCGAACTGAGTAGAAAGCTTCAAGGTAAATACTTTTAAAGATAGCATTTTCCTTTTTTGAGCTGGACTCGCAGTGTTAGGAACTGCTCATTATACAGTAAGTGGTTATTTTATCTTGGAAAAAAGTTTTTTTATTAGGTAGGAAGAAATTAAGTTGTAGAAATTTATGCAGAATACCATATAATATTTATGTAAAGGTACAAAGTTAACAGTAAACAAAATGGAATTTGTTTCCACAGGTGTATGTATGTACACACACATACACACTATAAAAATGTGTGGGAATAAATGTCTCAGGGGAGAGGAAAATGGGACTACTGGGAAAAAAGGAACCCTTCTCAGCCCAGCAAAACATTTTATGTTACTTTTCCTATTATATTTCCTTGACCTTTAAAACTTCTAGCTCTTAGCAAACTGTAATCCTCTGTAACATGAGTAGTGTGTAATATTTGATGATTTTAAAATGTACCTTGGTGCTCTGGCTATTGTGTTCAGTAGTTAGAGCGACAGCCCAGGGACTGAAGGATTCTGTTCCTGGTCAAGGACTCGTACCTAAGTTGCAGGTTTGCTCCCTGCCCCATCAGGGTGCCTGCAAGAAGCAACCAGTTGTCAAAACTGGTTTGGCTCAGTGGATAGAGTGTCGGCCTTCGGATTGAAAGGTCCCAGGTTCGAGTCCGGTCCAGAGCATGTACCTTGGTTGCAGGCATATCCCCAGTAGGGGGTGTGCAAGAGGCAGCTGATTGATGTCTCTCTCTCATCGATATTTCTAACTCTCTATCCCTCTCCCTTCCTCTCTGTAAAAAATCAATAAAACATATTAAAAAAAAAAAGAAGAAGAAGTAACAGTTGATGTGACTCCTCTTTCACATTGATGTCCCCCTCTCCCTCTCCCCTCCTCTCTCCTCCAAGCCCCTTTCACTCTCTCTGAGAAGCAATGGAAAAAATATCCTCAGGTGAAGATTAACAAAGAAAAATAAGATGCACATTGGTGAAACTTTTAATATTCTTACTTCTTCGTCTCAACTCCTTACCTTCGATGATTTTGTCTTTCAACTGTACCTCATCCACTCCTTCTCGTGATAGTAGAGTGTCTTGCGATTAGAGTATCTAAAATTCATTATTAATTTCCACTTCAAGCAAACCTCACATAATCTCTTGCTTGTAATTTTCTCGTTAACTCCCTCTGGTGACTTAACTCCGTATTCCTTTGCTTCCCCCATCCCCTGTGTTATCTGGAAAACCCTGGTTGGGCTCAGCCTGCCTGTAGCTCTGTCCAATAACGAAGGCAGGGTTGAGCCATATAAGGAGTTTATTGAGAGGGCCAGTCAACCAAGAAGACAGGGTGCTTACAAGCATTCACATCCTGTTTTACCGCAGGGGACAGGGGACAGGGGACAGCATTATAAAGGGGAATGGGTTTAGGGAGAGGCAGGATCGGAATGCAGCCTTGGAGGTCCGCAGACATCAGCTGTTGTCCTTCGGTGAGATGATGTTGATGGGATGATGTTTTGACTCCTGGTGGATCAGTGTGACCCTGCTGATTGGTTCTGCTTGCTGAATTCACCGCTGAGTCACCCCCTCAATCACTTCACACAGGCCTTGAAAAGAAAACTTAAGAAAAACTATTGAGATAAGTATACATGTTCTATGATTTAAAATAATATGATTATTTTTCAGGTTAATTTAGGTGCTTTATCTATCAGACTAGAGGTCTGGTGCGTGAAATTCATGCACCCTTTCCAATCCAGGACCCCTTGGGTGATGTCTGACTGCTGGTTTAGGCCCAATCCCAGGAATCGGGCCTAAACCAGCAGTCGGACATCCCTCTCACAATCCTGGACTGCTGGTTCCTAATTGCTCACCTGCCTGCCTGCCTGGTTGCCCCTAACTACCCCCCACTGCCTACTTGATCGCCCCTCACTGCCTCTGCATGCCAGCCTGATCGCCCCTAATTGTCCCCGCTGCCAGCCATAGCCCCCAACTGCCCCCTTCCTGCCGGCCAGGTCACTCCAAACTGCC
>PVJN01036744.1:0-21333 GCA_004026805.1 Lasiurus borealis | reverse complement strand
ACCCATGAACTTGGCACATGGCAGGTAGAGAAGCTTGTCTTCCAGCTGGAACCAGGCCCACCCCAGGCCGCTGAGGGACCCACAGCCGGGAAAGCCCCAATGAGGCTGTGACGGCCTCCCTGCAGCCTCTGCTCTGTCCCTCAGTGCTCACAGCCACATCCTCAGGGGAACCTCAGATGCAAGTCACCCCTGTCCTCTCAGCCCGGCACTCGCTGCGCCTCAGAAGCCACAACCCTCCTCTCTCCCCTCCTCCTTCCTCACGGTCCTCCACACGGGCCTGAGCTACAGGACGTGATAGATGCCCCTCAGTCTGTGGTGTTCCGTGTGAGGAGGCGGAGAGGACCCCGGGGACAGGAACTCACCTCAGCGAAGCTCCACAGCGCTGGCGCTGCCATTGCACTCTGAGGGCCGAGCGGGGCGGGATCCCGTTAGAATAGAAGTCGCTGTAGGAATGGCGGTGTCTGTCCCGGCGGTGACTCCGATTTCAATTCCACGTGGGAGCTGTGAGCACCACTGCAGGCTCCCGCCTTGGCTGTGTGGCGGGGAACACCACTTTCCAGCCTTCTCCAGTGGAAAACCTAACTGCCTGAGAGAATAACCTGAGAAGGTAAAATCCTGCTCATAAGACTACCGTTCCAGCCCTACAGAAGGAGCCAAACGGAAATGCCTTCTCTGAGCTCCCATTGGCTCAACCTCGTGGCATTCCATGCATGGCCTTGTGGGTAATGTAGTTCGTAGGCTCCAAGGCCAGAAACCCATTACAGGAGAGGATTTAAGGGCAAATAGCCCAAGAACACATCAAGTATACTAAGCCTCTTCTAGCTCCTTCAGGGAGGTGGTGTCTGGGGCAAGTTTGTTTCTCCTGCACCTGCGTGGCTGGCTTTGCATATCTTTCTTCAGGACCTGCTCTTTCAGAAGGGTGGGCATTGTTTCTTCATTCAGGACTTTAGGCATGAGTATCCCTCAGGCCATATGTAGCTGGGGGAGATTGCTCAAGTCTCTAACCTGCCTCCATTGAATCCATTACACAGGTTAATGTCACAAAAAAGACTCTCAAACTGAAGAGCATCTGCTTCTGAAGCCACCAGAAGTATCAGCTCTGCCTGGACTGCAGTGTGGATAAGATGGCCAGGAAACATATGAAAAATGCTCAAAGTGACTGATCATCAGAAAGATGCAAACTAAAGCAACAATTAGGTATCACCTCACCACTGTCAGAATGGCTGCCATCAACAAAGGACAAGTGCTGGGAAGGATGTGGAGAAAAAAGAACCCTAGTGGTGACAGTGGGGTATTAAAGTCTCCTACTATGATTGTATTGCTATCAATCTCTCCCTTACTATTCTCCAAGAGTTTTTTTTTTTATGTATTTAGGTGCTCCTATATTGGGTGCATATATGTTTACCAGAGTTATTTCTTCTTGTTGGATTGTTCCCTTTAGTATTATGAAGTGGCCTTCTTTATCTCTTGTTATGTCCTTCACTTTGAGATCTAATTTGTCAGATATAGGTATTGCAACCCCAGCTTTTTTTTTTTTTTATTTCCATTTGCCTGAAATACCATCATCCATCCCTTTACCCTCAATCTGTGTGAATCTCTTTTCCTAAGGTGGGTTTCTTGCAGAGAGCAGATATATGGATCATATTTTCTTATCCAATTGGTTACCCTATGTCTTTTGATTGGAGCATTTAATCCATTTACATTTAAAGTTATTATTGATAAGTACTTATTTGTTGTCATTTTTAGTCCTTACCCCGGAGTTCCTTCTTCGCTTCCTCTTTCTTTTTATTACAGCAGACCCTTTAGCATTTCTTGCATTACTGGTTTGGTGGTAATATATTGCCTTAGTCCTTTTTTTGTCTGTGAAGCTTATGATTTCATCTTCAATTTTGATTGAAAGCCTTGCAGGGTACAGTATTCTTGGATTCAGACCCTTCCTTTGCATGACTTTGTATATTTCATTCCATTCCCTTCTGGCCTGATGAGTTTCTGTTGAGAAATTAGTAGCTGGTCTTATGGGGGTTCCTTTGTAGGTAACTTTCTATTCTCTTTGGCTGCTTTTAAGATTCTTACTTTGTCGTTAGTGTTTGCCAATTTAATTATAATGTGCCTTGTTGTCAGTTTGTTGGGGTTCAATTTGCTTGGGATCCTGTGAGCTTCTTGGATTTGTGTGGGTTTTTTCTTTCCTATATTGGGGAAATTTTCTGTCATTATTTCTTCAAACAGGTTCTCTAATACTTGTTCAGTTTCCATTCTTTCTGGAACCCCAATTATGCGGATGTTGTTTTGTTTCATGTTATCCCAAAGTTCCCTTAGGCTCTCATTTGCTTTTTAACTTTTTTTCCTAGAAGCTTCTGTACATGGGTATTTTTTCTCTACCGTATCTTCTAGCTCACTGATGTGGTCCTCTGCTTCTTCTAGTCTACTTTTGATGCTTTCTATTGAGTTCTCTTTATAGCAGTGATGTCATTTTTCATTTCTTCTTGATTATTCTGCACCTCTAGGTTCTTCTGCATTTCTTCTTGCTTCTTCATCTCCTCTTGGCTCTTACTCATACTGTCGAATTTGTCTTCCATTCTTTTCATCCACCTTATGATCATTTCTCTGAACTCTTTCTCTGGTAGGCTTATTTCTGGTTCTATTTTGTTTACTTCCTTTTCTGGTGAAACCTGTCTTTCTGTCTTATGTGGCCTGTTTCTTTTTCTGCCCATGGCCTTTCTTCTCCAGGTGTCTGGTTATGTAGTTCTGTCTCCTATGTTGATTGAAAGGCACAAACTACAACACAACCAGGTACAGTACACAAGGCACTGAGTAAAATGTATTCAGGATGTTAATAATCACAAATAAGGTGACCTTCAATGAAAGACATTTTAGGGGTAAGTAGAGAAAGAAGAAGAGGAAAATGAGGAAAAAAGAAAAGAAAGAAATGCCAGAATCAAATTGGGAGAGGGAGAAAATAAATAAATAAATAAATAAATAAATAAATAAATAAATAAATAAATAATAAACAAACAATAAAATAAAATAAAATAATAAAAAGGAGAAGAAGGAGAAGAAAAGAGGAAGAGAAAGAAGTAAGATAGAAAAGAAAGAGGATAAGAGAGAAAAGGGGAACAAAATATAGATGTCAAGGAAAATGCCAATAGAACAGTCACTAATCCCAACAAATGCTGGTAACCAGTACCTGGAGATTAATACAAACTACAAATAACAACTGGTATGGAGGGATGTGAGGGAAAAGAGGTAAAAAAAAAAACAAACCAAAACTAAGCAAACAAAAAGCAAAATAAAACAAGTAGAATAAGCTAAAGCAGTCTCACCAAAAAAGTACAAAAAATCGATATAATCACCATTCAGGCAAAGAGCAACAAAAGGTCATAGAGAAAAACAACTTTTTGGATAGTGAAGAGAAGAAGAGAGAGGTTTGTATGGGCTTGGAGTAGGGGATTTGAAATTAGATATATAAGTGGGGTGAAATTTTAACCAGGTAAAGAGAAAGAATAGGGAGAATCTAAAGTTGGAAAAGGGAAAGAGAAACCAGACAACAAAATGGGGAAAGTTAGGAGGAGAGTGTTGGCATAAAGGTAGGGTTCAGATAGAGCAAAATTATGCTAAAGGAAAGATTAAAATAGAATTTAGAACTCTAATCCCGAAATAAAATAAAGGGAAAACAAAATGACACTTGTTTTTTTCCAAAATGGTAAACTAGTAGTAGTACTAATACTAGTTGAAGACAAAAATGTAGTAATTAAAAAAGGTAAAATCAATTGAGGAGGAAAGAAAAAAATTTGTTTTTTATTTAAAATATGCAAAAATGAAAAAATGTAAAATAAAATAAAAATGAAAAAAAAGAAAGAAAAAGAAAAAAAGAAAAAAAAATAGAATGGTTATTCACTTCTGCTATTGTTCTGCTTGGCACTTCTCTTTCCCAGTTGGGAGGGTATTGCAGTTCCCAGTGTTCTACTGCTGAGTTGCATTTTAATCTCATTATTCTTTTGTGGTTATGCGAGAGTCAATTTGTGCATCATCCACTGGGTGGCAGTGTTTCAGAATTGACCTCTGAGACTAAGCACAGGACCTCTCTAGGCTGTGCTCAGATCCTGCTACTCTGTGGTTCTCAAAACCAGTTTGTGGGGATTTTGCAGTCGGGACACTATAATAACTCCCAGGCTGTCCCTTTGCCTCAGATCAAAAGGAGTCATTTTCCAGAGCTCCACTCTCTCAACAGTTCGGAGAGTTTGCCTCCACACTTAGGGATCACGCCCTGCCCCACATCCGCGGACCTCTCCAGAGGCAGCTATCCCACAGCCCAGTTCTAACAGTGTGTGTGCGTCTCTGTTCTGCGGGACAGGAGACCTCACCTTATCTGTGTGAATCTGACCTTTCCGTGTGCCGTGTGGATCTCCTCTGAGTCCGTGTCTGCGCCGATTGGAGAGCGATGTTCTGGGTCCCTGGCTGTTCAGTGAGTGATTCAGCCACAGCTTTCAGACCACCGCAGACATCCATCTCCCTCTGCAAGATGGCGCGGTCTCCGCATTTGCGCTGGTGGCTTCGGCAGACAAAAACCTCATGTCAGTGGGGCTGCCTGGCCAGGAGAGTCCCGTCCAGTAGACCCCCACCTTCTCTTGGAGGATAACTGACTCTTGACTTGCCAACAAACACTCCCAATGCGACTCTCAGCTGTTCTCTCTCCCTCTGCCCAGCGACAAAGCTCCAGACACGTCTGTCTACTCTGCCGCCATTTTTCTCCCCCACTTTGTTTTTGTTTGCTTATTGCTTCTGTTTTCCCTTGCCTCACTTGATATTAGTTGTTGTTTGTAGTTTGTATTAATCTCCAGGTACTTGATGCTGGCATTTGTTGGTATTAGTGGCTGTTCAAGTGGAGTTTTCTCCCCATATACTTCATTTCCCTTTTCTTTCTTATTCTCTTCTTTCCTCTTTTACTTTTTTTCCCCCTACCAATTTTACTTTGACATTCCTTTCTTTCTTTTCTTTTTTTCCTCTATCTTCTTCATTCTCACCCACCCCTTAATTTGACTCTCTGGTGATCACCTTTATTTGTAGTTATTAATATCGTGAATACATTTCTGTTTAGTGCCTTGTGCATTGTACCTGGTTGTGTTATATTTTGTCTCTTGAAATCAACACAGGAAAGAGAGAACTACATAACCAGACACCCAGAGAAGAGAGACCATGGTGAGACAGAGAAACAGCCCACATATGAAAGAAAAGGAGGCATCCCCAGAAAAGGAAGTAAATGAAATGGTAGCAAGCAACCTGCCAGAGAAAGAATTCAGAGAAATGTTCATAAGTTGGCTGAAAAGAATGGAAGTCAAACTCGATAATATGAGTAAGAACCAAGAGGAAATGAAGAAGAATAAAAAAGATATGAAAAATGACATCGCTGCTGTAAAGAACTCGATAGAAAGCATCAAGAGTAGGCTAGAAGAAGCAGATGACCTAGAATACAAGGTAGGAAAAAATACCCAGGTAGAGCAGCTCTCGAAAGAAAAATTAAAAAGCAGGGGAAGAGCCTAAGGGTACTTTGGAACAACATGAAACAAAACAACATCCACATATCAGGGGCTCCAGAAAGAGAGGAAATTGAGCAAGGAATAGAAAACCTGTTTGGAGAAATAATGACAGAAAACATGGGGAGGCCAAGGTTAAGGGCTCTGAGCTGTAAAGGGAATGAGAGGAAACGCCTAACTGCAACCATGGAAACAGGAGCCTCAGTTGAGCCACCCTGGTCCTCACACTGCACCTGCTCCAGTGAGGGCTGCTCATCAGTGGTAGAGACTGTGTCTGATGCTGGAGAAAATAATGATTAAAATCCAGCCCCTTCAATCTGACACTTGTCTGCGGTGTCAACTTGGGGAGCTGACCTCATTTCTCAGATACTATTTTTCCAGAGATTTGATATGAGTTTCCACTTGCACAGTTTGTTGTGAGAATTGAAAGAGAAAAATGCTCAAAAATCTTTCCCTGGAATTCTGGCAACAAGTACTCAGCTTGTTACTTTTATTGATCTTGGTATGCCAAAGTAAGCTCCATCAATCATCTGTATGTCACACCCAGCCAACTGAGTGAGATTCAGGGTGTTATAGTGAGTGTACCAGACAGTCCCAGGTTGGACGCACCAAAATGAGACCTGAGTGCCCACAGTACCTGCCTCCCTTCAGCAGAGTCAATGGCTTCTTATAGGTCTCAGCTACACTAATAAAAGAGAAATGGCCAAAGCTGGTTTGGCTCGGTGTATAGAGCATTAGCCTGCAGACTGAAGGGTCCCAGATTTGATTCTGATCAAGGGCATGTACCTTGGTCATGGGCACATCCCCAGTGGGGGGTATGCAAGAGGCAGCTGATCAATGTCTCTCTCTCAATGATGTTTCTAACTCTCTATCACTTTCCCTTCTGCTCTGTAAAAATTCAATTAAAAAATATATATTTTTAAAAGAGAAACATGCAATTAGCCATCCCTCCTCTACACCCACCAGCCAATCAGGAATAAGTATGTAAAATAACCCAACATAGATGATGATGGCCACGGAGCTGGAGTGAGCAGGAGGCTTGGGTTGCCCCTGGCGATGGAGGAAGTCAAGCTTCCCACTTCCCCTGGCCATGGCTGAAGGTGTGGTGGGGAGCCTGGGTTGTCAGGGGTGACCCAGGCTTCCAGCCTGTCCTAGCCTCCGTTCAAAGCTACAAAGTTTCAATTATAGGAGATAAATAAATCCCAGATTCCTGCTTTTAGCTGGCCCTGACCTCTGCTCAAGGAGTGGTTGGGGTCCTGGGTCGCCAGGGCAATCCAGGTTTCCAAACAGTCCTGGCCTCTGATGAAGGAGGCACTAGAAAAATAAAAAAATAAAAGAAGTGAGTGGGGAACTGGGTTGCCACGGGCATCCCAGGTTTCCAGCCTACTGTGGCCTCCACTCGAGGAGGCACTGCCTGGGTCGCCAGGGGACGTGGCCAGCCTAAAAATGACCCTCAGCCCCTTACCCAGGCTGGCCACACCCCCATGGAGTAAGGGTACCTGCTGAAGGCCATGGCCAACCTGCAAACAGCCATCAGCCTCTCATCCAGCTGGGATTATCACCCTGAAGGAGGTGTTTCCAGCCTGAAAACAGCCATCAGCCTCTCACCTAGACTGGCCACATCCCCATGGGTTGAGGATCCCTGCTGGGTGGCTTGGCCAGACTGCAAACAACCACCATTTGAATGTTCTTCTGGACAAAGCCATGGTAGCCGGGCTGAGGTAGAGGTGGTTAGAGGCCGAGAGAGGAGGACAGTTGTGGGTGATCAGGCCAGGATGGAATGGCAGTTGTGGCTCATCAGGCTATTTGCTGGGGGCGGGCATTGGGGTGAGAAGACCAGTGCAGGGGCAGTTGGGGGCGAGCAGGCTGTCAGTGGGGGTCAGTTGGAGGCGATCAGGTCAGTGGAGAGGGGAGGTGGGGGCATTCAGGCCAACAGGGGAGCCAATTGGGGACGATCACACTGGCAGAGGGGGAAGAGATGATCAGGCTGGCAGGGGGGGCATTTGGGAGCAAGCAGACCTGCAGTGGGTGCCAGTGGGGTGTGGGAAGCTTGCGGGGCCTCCCCTGCAGGGAGGCTTAAAGAAGGGCCTTGAAAAGGGTCTTTCCCTTGTAGCCTCCCTGTAAGCTGGGTCACTTGTGAACAGAGTGTCCTAAGCTTAGGGGTCAGGCAAGCTTACGTGGTTAAAAGGCTATGGAACAGATTAGATGTCCTTGAGGAAGAACTGTACAGACAGAAAGGCACATCAAGCACAGGATAAAAAGTAAATTTTTGCAAAGAATGATGAATGCTTGGCTATGCGCCCAGGTTCATGTTTGGCTAAACGCCCAGAGTCTGGCATTGATCTCAGAAACAGTAACCTATAAATACATCAGTGTTTCTTTTTCTTTCTTTTTTTTTAAAATATATATTTTATTGATTTTTTTACAGAGAGGAAGGGAGAGGGATAGAGAGTTAGAAACATTGATGAGAGAGAGACATCGATCAGCTGCCTCCTGCAAGCCTCCTACCGGGGATGTGCCTGCAACCAGGACACATGCCCTTGACCGGAATCGAACCCAGGACCTTTTAGTCCGCAGGCCGACGCTCTATCCACTGAGCCAAACTGGTTTCGGCACATCAGTGTTTCTTAATAAACTTGCCTTCAGCAGCATCCCTGCTGTTGGTCCTCCCAATCCCCGCTTTCTGTCTCTTCTTTTTTCCAGTTGTCACCTCTTACTTTCAGGTAACCCTGTCCAGGTCGGAGCGGGTCTCCGACAGGGGGGGAGGGCGCGGGGGGGGGGGAATCAGGCCAGCAAGCAGAGTGGTTAGGGGCCATCAGGCAGGTGAGCATTTAGGAGCCAGCAGTCCCAGATTGCAACCCATGGAGATGTGGCCAGTCTAGGTGAGAGGCTGATGGCTGTTTTCAGGCTGGCAACACCCCCTTCAGGGTGAGAATCCCAGCTGGGGTGCCTGGCCAGCCTGAATGAGAGGCTGATGGATGGCTTGGCCAGACTGCAAACAACCACCAGCCCCTCACCCAGGCTGGCCAGGCACCCCAGTGGGACCTCCCACCCTGAAGGGGGTGTGGCCAGCCTGAAAATGTGCCTCAGCCCCTTACCCAGGATGGCCATGCCTCCCCAGCAAGGACCCTAACCCCATGGGGGCGTGGCCAGCCTGAATAGCATTACAGACCCTCACCCAGGTAGCCCCACGCCCCAAGGAAACCCTCATCCTGTTCCACAACACTCTTCAGGGCAAACCAGCCACTCCCACCCATGCACTAGGCCTCAATTTATACTAATAAAAGGGTAATATGCTAATTAGACTTGGAGACCTTCCAGGAGACCATCTGAATGTTCTTCTGGACAAAGCCATGGTAGCCGGGCTGAGGTAGAAGTGGTTAGAGGCCGAGAGAGGAGGACAGTTGTGGGTGATCAGGCCAGGATGGGATGGCAGTTGTGGCTCATCAGGCTGTTTGCCAGGGGGCATTAGGGGTGAGCAGACCAGTGCAGGGGCATTCAGGCCAACAGGGGAGCCAATTGGGGACAAGCACACTGGCAGAGGGGGAAGAGGTGATCAGGCTGGCAGGGGGGGCATTTAGGAGCCAGCAGACCCAGATTGCAAGAGGGATGTTCGACTACCGGTTTAGGCTCCATGCCTGTAAATCGGCAGTAGGACATCCTTCAAGGGGTCCCAGATTGGAGAAGGTGCAGGTCAGGCTGAGGGACACCCTCCACCCATGCACAAATTTCATGTACCAGGACACTAGTCCTATAAAATAAAAGCCTAATATGGAAATTGTCATTGAGAAGAGTTCAACCATCCAGGAATTCAACCGCCTGCTATGATGTGTGCTGACCACCAGTAGGCAGCATAGAACATAGTGGGTGGCAATGGAAGCACCGACAGCCCCAACGGACACCACCACCAACTGGATTGTTGTGGGATGGTGGAACAGGTAGAGTAGGAGAGTGTGCGAATCGAGGCCAAAGCGGGGCTGTACGTTTGCAAGGCTGGTGTGAGGGGAGGTGGAACTGTGAGACTGGGGATGCGATCTAGGGCCCAGTCTCCCCAGGCCACCCCAAGGGAGCCCGCCCATACCAATATTTCATGCAATGGGCCTCTAGTTTCTTACTAAAATGCATCCAGAGACAAAGGTGCATGTGGGCATTGGGTAGTGAAAAGTGCCTGGCCTAGAAATGTCTCTGCAGGAAAAGGATGGAGTTGCCAGGAGATAGAAACATCCATAGGCGGTTTGGCTCAGTGGGTAGAGTGTTGGCCTGCAGACTGAAGGGTCCCAGGTTCTATTCTGGTAAAGGGCACATGCCTGGGTTGCAGGTTCAGTCCCCATTATGGAACATGCAGGAGGCAGACAATCAATGATCCTGTCATCATTGATATTTCTCTCTCCTCTTCTTTTCTCTCTAAAATAAATAAAAAATTTTTTAAAAAGAGAGAAAAGTAGAAACATAAAAAAATGAGAGGAAATCATTGGTTAGCCTCCTCCTGCATGCCCCACACTGGGTATCTAGCCCAGGGTGCAGGCACTTTCCTGACTGAATGGAACTGTGACCTCCTGGTTCATAAGTCCATATGGAATCACTGAGCCATGCTGCTGTGCTCTCAACATTTATGTTTCTCTCTCTTCCTCTCCCTTGCCCCATGAAATCAATAAAAATGTTTAAGTAAATTAATATATTTATTAAAAAAGAAAAAATATTAAAACATTATTCCAACACAAAAAACACGTTACTTTCGTAAAGTGAAAAAGGCAAAAAAAAGTAAAATTTCAACATCCATCTCTATTAATAGTGTCACGTTTTATTTGAAGAAAAATGCCAAAACTCTCAGCACATTAGGCATAACATATGGTTAGATGTTTTAACAAAGATACAGACTCAACAAATACACTTTTTAAAAAAATATTTTATTGAGTTTTTTACAGAGAGGAAGGGAGAGAGATAGAAAGTCAGAAACATCGATGAGAGACATCGATCAGCCGCCTCCTGCACACCCCACAGTGGAGATGTGCCCGCAAGCAAGGTACATGCCCCTGACTGGAATCGAACCTGGGACCTTTCAGTTCGCAAGCCGACGCTCTATCCACTGAGCCAAACTGGTCTCGGCAACAAATACACTTCTTAGAAAAGGCTCACCATAAAGTCCTAGGAAAAATACAATAGTGACATAGAATGACAAAATTACAGAATGTTTATATAAAAAAGCTTGATCAAACAAAATGCTTTTTAGAATGTATAGAATGTGAACAGCTCACACACTGGTGGAAAAATGCAAAAGGGTACAACCAGTTTATTTTTAAGAATAGTTTATTGATTTTTTAAAAAATATATATTTATTGACTTATTATAGAGAGAGATGGAAAGAAGCATGAGTGATGAGACAGAATCATAAACTGGCTGCCTCCGGCACACCCCACACTAGGGTTTGAGCTGGCAACTTGGGAATGTGCCCTTACTTGAAATCAACCCAGGACCACCTGGTTCATAGGTCAAAACTCAATAAATGAGCCAGGCGAGACAGGCACTTATATTATTTGGAGAAAGAGGGAGAGAAACACGATGTGAGAGTGCAACATCGACAAGGCTGCCTCCAGCACACCCCATTCTGCTGAACTAGCACACAATCCAGGCACAAGCCCAATAATCCAAGTAGTAACCCTCCTGTGGATGGCTTTACACCTAATCATATAAGCCAGAGCATCCATGATGGTATATTCAGATTAGATCACACAATGTCAATCTTTGTAAATTTAAACATTTATATACAAACCGACTCAGATTAGGCATGGAATTTTTGATAAAGGTAAATGAAACATATCTATATATAGAATTATACAGTAATGTTTGTACCAGCTTTATTAGAAATGACCAAATGTGCTCTAACCGGTTTGCCTCAGTGGATAGAGTAACAGCCTGTGGACTGAAGGGTACCAGGTTCGATTCCAGTCAAGGGCATGTACCTTGGTTGCAGGCACATCCCCAGTGGGCAGTGTGCAGGAGGCAGATGATGGATGTTTCTCTCTCATTGATGTTTCTAACTCTCTAATCCTCTCCCTTCCTTTCTGTAAAAAAATCAATAAAATATATTTTAAAAAAAGAAACAACTAAATGTTCATAAAAATGGACAAACTATTGGTGATATATTCAAAGGTAAGAATATCAGAAAAAAGATGACATACTAATATAGTTTTAGTAAATCTCCAGGGACATATTTTAAAAAGTCACGAACCTTGCCAAAAACAGTTTGGCTCAGTAGATAGAGTTGGCCTGTGGACTGGGGGTCCCAGGTTCGATTCTGGTTGGGGGTAGGTGCCTTGGTTACGGCACATCCCCGGTGGGAGGTGTGCAGGAGGCAGCTGATCGATGTTTCTCTCTCATTGATGTTTCTAGCTCTCTATCCTTCCCTTCCTCTCTGTAACAAAAAATCAATAAAATGTATTTTAAAAAAATGTCATGAACCAATTTCACAGTGACAGATATTATCAACATTATGATTATAATGACGGTTTTAGTTTCATAAACACATCATGACCTGTATTTTACTGAGTATACCTTTTAAAAAAATGTGTATTTTCAACTATATTGGAAAAATAGGTTTGGCAAATCTATATTCAATCCAATTTCTTATGCCTCTGGAAGAGAAAATGTAATAAACAATGAAGAACTTTCATCCAAATCAACAAGAATGCTATCTGGGTCACAAAAGCCACACCACTGGCTACAGACACCCTTTGCCTTTGTCTTTGTTTTTCTGCCAGCGTGCCAATGGCTCTGAAATGAACATCTGAGAGGATACAGGAAGTCACAAAACCTCTTGATTATATTCAATGACAATGACTGTGTCCACAGAAGATAAACACGCCTGGAGATCCTCAGATCTGTGTACACACCACTCCTGTAGTCTTTTTCTCAGAAACATTCTTGTATGCAAGTTAAGATGAGAAAAATTCCATCTAATGGGCTGTAATCCCCTTCAAACTCATTAGGACAATGTTTTCGTAGTGAAATGGTTTCCCCTAACTGCTATAATACTCCAGTCAGTGACCTTTAGCCATGAAATTGTAGGCAATAGGGCACATGGCCCTCTGCAAGACCTGGGCAAGTTTATGGGCATCCCTTGAGAAAAAAAAAATGTTCACACTGCTAGAAAATTGACACAGCTACCCCCTTTTCGGAATGATCTGTGTCTCAAAGCACCCATCTTCACATGAGGACTAGAAAGTCCACAGTGTTTCCTGGGAAATTAAGGGCAGCAATGTAAATTTGGAAAAAACTGCTGTGGAAATGTCTACACCATGTGACATCAAATGTTTGAGGCCCCATAACTTTTTCACTCATCATGCTAGGAGAGTGTGGATCTCCATATAAACCAACCCACAGAGTCAATAGACACCCAAGGTTAAAGAAGTCTTAGAAAAAAGCCTTCATTAATTTGCAAAGAAAGAGCCCAGAGACTGGCAATTCTTCCATTGGTGACTTAGGAACTCAATAAATTCATCACTGGCAACATGGGAATGTGTGTCCCTGAAAATGGTAGTCCTTCTGCAACATATTTACTGGTTCCAAACAGTAATCTATCCTGTGGCAACTCATGACAGGGACACAAGTAAGAACTACAGACTCAGGTATTCCTAATTTCCTTCAACAAATTAGACAACAGAGTTATCTTGCCTGGGGACATGATGATGGTGATTGATGCCATCTGTAGGGGCCTTATTCATGGTTCAGATGAAATACCTTCAGCAATAGAAATATGCAGTGACATGGATCTGGCAACATGTTTCTGTATATATGTTGAAGAGGGAAACAGATACATATGGTTCTAGCATAAAAACAAACACGACAGCAAAAACTTATGGGGACTTTATATAATATTGGTGATTAAATGAATGAGATACAATTCAGACAAATAAGACTTCACAAATTTTCTTATACTATTGCTAAGACCTAAGAAACTACATTTCCTACACATCTAAGTAATTACTCACATTTGGACTCATATGTGCAGAGCAAATTTAGAAATTTGGCTGAGATATCTCTAATGTTATTTGCAAGCATAATAGCTTTCTCCAGTGTGAACTCTCTGATGATAATGGAGACCATTGCTACTTTTGAAAGATTTCCCACATTCATTGCATTTATAAGGCCTTTCTCCAGTATGAACTCTCCTATGACGATGAAAGGCAGTGTTCCAGGTAAAAGATTTCCCACATTCACAGCACACATAAGGCCTTTCTCCAGTGTGAATTCTCTGATGAGAAGAGAGTTCACTGCTCCTGGTAAAACATTTCCCACATTCACTGCATTCATAAGGCTTTTCTCCAGTGTGAAAACTTTGATGATAATGGAGGCTACTGCTATTGGTAAAAGATTTCCCACATTCACTGCATTTATGAGGTTTTTCTCCAGTGTGAACTCTCTGATGCTGATGAAGGAGAGAGCTTGTAATAAAAGATTTTGTACATTCACTGCAGGTATAAGGCTTTTCTCCATTGTGAACTCTCTGATGATAATGAAGGTAACTGCTAGTGGTAAAAGATTTCCCACATTCATTGCATTTATAAGGCCTTTCTCCAGTATGAACTCTCCGATGACGATGAAGGGCAGTGTTCCAGGTAAAAGATTTCCCACATTCACGGCACACATAAGGCCTTTCTCCAGTGTGAATTCTCTGATGAGAAGAGAGTTCACTGCTCCTGGTAAAACATTTCCCACATTCACTGCATTCATAAGGCTTTTCTCCAGTGTGAAAACTTTGATGATAATGGAGGCTACTGCTATTGGTAAAAGATTTCCCACATTCACTGCATTTATGAGGTTTTTCTCCAGTGTGAATTCTCTGATGCCGATGAAGGAGAGAGCTTGTGATAAAAGATTTTGCACATTCACTGCAGTTATAAGGCTTTTCTACATTGTGAACTCTCTGATGATAATGAAGGTAACTGCTAGTGGTAAAAGATTTCCCACACTCATTGCATTTATATGGGATTTCTCCAGTGTGAACTCTGTGATGACGATGAAGGTGAGATGTTGTGAGAAAAGATTTCCCACATTCACTGCATTTATAGGGTTTTTCTCCAGTGTGAACTCTGTTATGACGATGAAGGTAACTGCTAGTGGTAAAAGACTTCCCACATTCACTGCATTTATAAGGCTTTTCTCCAGTGTGAACTCTCAGATGACAATGAAGATCACTGTTACTAGTGAAAGATTTCCCACATTCACTACATTTATAAGGCTTTTCTCCAGTATGAAAACTTTGATGATAATGGAGACTACTCCAATTGGTAAAAGATTTCCCACATTCATTGCATTTATAAGGCTTTTCTCCAGTGTGAACTCTCTGATGACGACCAAGGTCACTGATAGTGATAAAAGATTTCCCACACTCACTGCATTTATGAGACTTTTCTCCAGTGTGAACTCTCTGATGACAATGGAGGTCACTGTTACTAGTGAAATATTTCCCACATTCAATGCATTTGTGAGGCTTTTTTCCAGTGTGAGAACTTTGATGATAATGGAGGCTACTCCTATAGGGAAAACATTTCCCACATTCGCTGCATTTATAAGGCCTTTCTCCAGTGTGAAATCTCTGATGACAACGAAGGTCACTGCTAGTAATAAAAGATTTTCCACATTCACTGCATGTATAAGGCTTCTTTCCAGTGTGAAAACTTTGATGATAATGGAGGCCACTGCTACTGGTAAAAGATTTGACACATTCACTGCATTTATAAGGCTTTTCTCCAGTTTGAACTCTCTGATGATGACAAAGATTACTGCTACCAGTATCTTTCTCACATTCTTTTCTGGTGTAAAAATCTTTTCTCCTTTGGAAAATCAAACCACCCTTGGAAACATCATTTGGCCTGTCCCAGATCTGTTCAGCCTTTAGGTGAAGATGCCTTGACCAGGAAAGTGTGCCCTCCCCAACCTCCCCACAGGTGAAATGATTCTGGAACACACTGAAATTGCAGATCTTTTCCAGTGATGTCCTCTCCACACCCCTAAAGAAAGTGTTCTCTCTCACGTGCTGCTGGTGAAATTCTGCACTGAAATAAAATTGTTTTGCACATGCCCCACACCTCAACAGTATTGTCCTCTGCAGCTCCATCACGTGGAAAATGTTTCCCAAGACTAGCCCACAACTCTCACAGGGGTGGCTCTTCTGGGAAGATAAGGCTGTCTTGGGATTCCTTGCCTGTGACACTCTAACAGAAATCTTCTGTTCAGTCGGAACCTCCACATTTTCTGCTCCACAGCAGCAACCTGAACAAAAGGAAATGCCTGTGAGGTACATATTGGCCTTAGAAAAAAAAGAATATCTTCACCAGAAATGTTTCCCTGTCATGACTAGGCATGATTCCATAGAATGATTTTTAAGACAAGTGAGATGAACTCTAAGGAAATAGCTGTTATACATTACCTGGCCTCAAAGGCCGGTCAATGATGAAAATCTCAACAAAACAAGAACAAAAGCTTAGGGTGTCTAATCAGTGATTCTCTCTGATCATTGATGTTTCTGTATCTCTATCCCTGCCCCTTCCTTTCTCTAAAAATCAATAAAAATATAGTTTAGAAGAAACCAGAAAAGGAAAGTAAACCCAAAGCTAGCAAAGAAAATAAACGATGAGAATTAGAACAACCATTAATAAACTGGAGACAAAAGTATATCATAACCAAGAGCTAACTTTTGTTGTTGTTGTTGTTTATCCTCACCTGAGGATATCTTTTCCCCTCATTTTTAGAGACAATGGAAGGGGGAGAGAGAGAAAAAAATACACAAAAACATAGACGTAACAGGGACACATTGGTTGGGGGCCTCCCTCACAGGGGATGAGGATCAAAACTGCAAATCAGATTCATGAACTTAATCAGGAATCAAACTCATGACCCTTTGGTGTTTGGGCCTACACTCAAACAACCAACATGCCTTCCAGGCCTCAGATCTATTTCCTTTTTAAAACATACACCAACTTGGCAAATCTTTATTGAGACTAAAACAAAAGAAACAACACTAAAATAAGTTTAAAAGAAATGAAAGATAAAACATTACACCTGACATTGAAGCACAACACAAAAGAGATCTTACCAAATGACATGAACTTACATGGAGAATATTGTAATGAACTCACCATAAACTTCTAAAATTAATTAAAAAAATTCAGAGCCCTAGCTGGGTGGCTCAGTTTGTGAGAGTGTGGATCTGATGCGCCAAGGTAGTGGATTTGATTTTCCATCAGGATACAAGCAGAGGGCAGCCAATGAGTAAACAGAGAAGTGGGAGAGCTAAACCATGTCTCACACATGCACTCTAAAAGCAATAAATGAATATATTATAAAAAAATAAATTAAAAATGTTACAGGATAAAATATCAACATACAAACATCCGTTCTGCCGAAACTGGTTTGGCTCAGTGGATAGAGCACTGCCCTGCAGACTGAAAGGTCCTGGATTCGATTCCGGTCAATGGCATGTACCTTGGTTTCTCTTATCGATGTTTCTAACTCTATCCCTCTCCCTGACTCTCTGTAAAAAAAAAAATCAATAATATATATCAGTTCCATTTCTAAATGCCAACAATGAATTATTTGAGAAGAAAAGAAAGAAAGGCCTCTCATTGTGTTGCTCGGTTGATTGACCATCTTCCCATGAACTGAGAGGCTACCAGTTCCTTTGCTGTCAGGGCACATGCCTGGTTGTAGGCAAGATCCCACGTAGGGAGCATGCAGGAGGCAGCTGATCGCTGTTTCTCCACTGGATGTTTCACTCTCTCCCTCTCCATTCCTCCTCTTGTAAAAAAAGTCAACAAAAACACATTAAAAAAAAAAAAAGAAAAACAAGAAATGAAGAAAGTAGTCAAGTTTACAATGGCATTAAAAAGAATAAAATATATAAAATATATAGGAATAAATTCAACCAGAAAGGGGAAAGATTTGTGCATAAAACACTAAAATACAGTGGTGAAAGAAATGGAGAAAGAGACAAAAAAGTGGAAAGACATATTGTGTTCTTGTATTTGAAAATGTAATATCCTTAAAATGTATATACTACCCAAAGGAATCTCCAGGTTAAATGCAATCAGATAATAATACCAATGTCTGAAATCTCAAAAGACCTCAAATAGCAAAAGTAATCTTCAGCAAGAACAAACCTGGTGGTATCACACTTATTGCCTTTTACAAAGCCAAAGCCACCAGACAGTGTGTTATGGAAATACACACAGAAACACAAACCCAGAAACAAAAAAACAGAACCCAGAAAACACAGAAATAAACCCAGGCACAAATGTTCAGGTAATCTTTGACAAAACCACAAGAAATATTAAGAAAGGACAGTTTCTTCAATGAGGGGTATTAAAAAAAGAGATATTTACCTGGAAAACAAGAAAACCACTGATAAACACTTGCTCTGATTGAATAAAAGAATTAAACATCCAGGTTAAAACTTTAAAGTCCTTCAAGTCAAACCAGAGAAAATGCTGTGGAGATTTGTTTTGGACATGCTTTCTGGGATTCAACACCAACCTCCAGGCAAAAAAGAAAAATCAACGGTCCAGACTAAAACAAATGAAAGCCATTTCCTCAGCACAACAAGCAATTAACAAAATAAAATGAAAAGGCAATCGACAGGAGGATAAGACAGGATACTTGCAAACCATGTGAACATATTGAAGATACTGTGGATTCGGTTCAGATCAGCCAAATAAAGCAAATCTGTGATACAGAAAGAAAGTCATATTATGGTAACAATATAATGAAGGCTATGAAGACAGCAGTGTTGCGGAAAAAATTTCTACATCAGTTCATTAAAAACACTTTATGGGTAACCACTGGTAAGCAGATCTGAGCCTGATGGAAAAATAGCCACACTGGACTTCCTGAATGCAGAGTTGCCTAAAACATGGGAATTGTACATAAAAAAAGAATGCAATATTTGGGAAGCACAATTAAGCAAAGCAAAAGGAGAAGTATCAAAACACTCATTAGCCAATAAATATGGTTAAAAATAAAACTAAAGCTCTGGCTGGTTTGGCTCAGTGGTTGAGCATCCATCCAAGCACCCAAGAGGTAATGGTTTGGGTTCTGATCAGGGTACATTCCCAGATTGTGGGTTGAATCCCCAGAAGGTGGCATGCAGGAGACAGCCTATGGACAATTCTTTCACATCGTTGATGTTTCTATCTTTGTCTCTTCCTCTCTCATCCTCTTTGAAATCAATAAACAAATATTTACGCCCATCCCCAAAATAGGACTAAATATAGTATGTAGAGCCTTCTTTCAAAAAAAATACCTACAAATGACCAACAGGAAGAATATGCTTTTGCTCAAGACTCAGCTGGAATCCATTAGGCTCCCTGCCACACAGCCAACCACAAACCGTTCCCTCTGAGTTCAGTATAGCAGGTGTTGTGACTAATGGTATAGAAGGGAGCAGTGCAATCAAACCAACCCTGCCAGCCACAGCAAGAACCCATAAAACTGGAAAAATCAAGCAATGTATACAGTCCACAGATGAGGGGAAAGTACCCCTAGAGATGAAGGGGCATGGGGAAATGCAAAACCAAGTTCCCAGAACCAGCCAGAGTGAGTGCCTTATCCAGGGAGGATATAAGTTCAAAGTTCTCCAGCATCACATTCACATACAAACATCTCTGATCCTCATTAAGGAGCCTCCATTTCTTCCTGGAGAAGTACAGGGCAATGTCCTCAAAGGTCATGCCAACCTGTCAGAATTGAGACAATTGAACCATAGCTGCCTTTCTGAGAACCTAAGATCCTGCTCCTTACATACCTTCCCCCCTCAACCTCCTCCAGGCACCCAGTTAGTGTGGACACCAGGCCCTAATGCCAGTGCAGGCTGCTCTCCCATCACAATCCCATTAGTCGCTGTGATTGCCCGCAGCACAACAGATGGGTTGTGTTGTGATAATAACCATCATGTAAAAAGGGAAAAAATCAACAGTCCAGACTAAAACAAATCAAACACCATCTAAGCGGTTCTCAACCTGTGGGTTGCGACCCCTTTGGGGGTTGAACGACCTTTTCATAGGGGTTGCCTAAGACCATCGGAAAACACAGATATTTATATTACGATCCATAGCAAAATTACAGTTAAGAAGTAGCAACAAAAATAATCTCATGGTTGGGGGTCACTACAACATGAGGAACTGTATTAAAGGGTCGTGGCATCAGAAAGGTTGAGAACCACTTACTAAGCTCTGGTCCATGCTGCAGAGCCCCAGCATTCCTGCCAAGCAATATGACTGCCGTCTGCCTGATCATGCCATAAAGACAAAGACAAACCTGGACTTATGCTTCACCCATTATCCCCACACCAGCCCTGGTTTGGCTCCCTGGATAGAGCACTGGTCTATAGAGGGAAGGATCCAGGGTTCGATTCTTATTGAGGGCACATGCCTGGGTAGCAGACGCCGTGGGGGCATGCAGGAAGCAGCGGATGGATGATTCTCTCTCATTATTGATGTTTGTATCTCCTCCCTCTCCCTTTCTAAAATCAATAAAAATATATTTTTTAAAAAGCCCCGATACCAGGTCTCCGGGACCATCAGCTCACACTTCCTCCAGATGTGCACACCACTGTGTAATGTCTAACCCCATCCCCACTTCAGACCCCAGGTTCTACCATATTCCTGCTCCACTGCCCAGGACCTCTCTGGACTCACCCATGACCTTGGCATATGGCATCCAGAGAATGCTTGAGAGGTTCCAGAAGGATCTAGCACATCCCGATTCCAGGTGGACCCCCCAGCCTGGGGAAAGCAGGGCATGCGGCTCTGAAACCCTCCCTGCCCGCCTCTGACCTTGGATTCAATCCTCACCACCCACATCCGCAGGGGGGTTTCAGATACAAATGACGACATCCCTGTCCACTCTGCCCTGCACTTCCTGTGTCCTCAGAAGCCACCACACTCCTCACCCCACTTCACCTTCCTCAGGGTCCTCCACGGGGGCCTGGGTTACTGGGCTACTGAACAAGACGGGCGTGCGCACCCTGGCTGTGGGGTTCAGTGTAATGAGGCGGGGAGGGTAGGTGACGGGGGGGAGGGGAGGGAGTCGAACTCACCTCAGCTGAGGACCTGAGCAAGGCCACTGCCCTTAAGCGCCGTGCCAGGAGCCAGGCAGGAGATCGAAGAAGCGGATAAGAAGTAGGGGCAGTGCAAGGGGTCCCTGTTCCGTTGCTAACATGGGTAACCCGGATGGCGTCAGCGAGTTTCACTCCCACGGGCACGCTCCGAGGACGAGGACTTAGGCCTTCTCCCGTGGAATATTGGCAACCGCTCACGGCTGTCTGGAACCTCCAACTAAGTACTGGCGTAGAGTCTGGGTGAAGACCAATAGCCGCCTAGAGAGCACCAGAAGTCCCGCCCCTGAGCGTTGTGACGCGAGGGAAACGCTTTTTCTGACCCTTCCTGGGCTAAGCTGGTGGTATTCCTCACAAGGCCTTCTGGGTAATGTGGGTTCCAGAGTCCCAGGTGGTGATCAAGGGTTTTTACACGTTATGTTCAGGGAAGATGTGGAGCCGGGCTGGTAGGGACACGAGGAAATGACCGTCTTAGGGATTTAAAAAGTTGTTCACGGAGAGGAGCCAAGATGGCGGCATAGGTAAACACCTACACTGCTGCCTCGCACAACAATTTCAAAACTACAACTAAAAGACAGAACAGACATCATCCAGAACCACAGGAAAGCTGGCTGAGTGGAAGTTCTACAGCTAGAAGGAAAGAGAGGGGCTCACAGACACCCAGAGGAACTGCAAAAAGCTGAGGTACGGAGA
>PVJN01036743.1:0-21309 GCA_004026805.1 Lasiurus borealis | reverse complement strand
TGGCTCTGCCCCCAACTGGTGTGTGTGTGGGGGTGCAGACTGGGGGCAGGGCCAGGTGGTGGGAGGGGACATGTGTGGTAGAACCAATTGGGGGTGGAACTGGTTGTGGGAGGGTCTGTAGGTTTGCCAGATGGCCCCACCCCCAATCAGGGTGTCGGGGGGGGGGCGATCAGAGACAGGGCGTGATCGGAGGTGGGGCTGTGGGCTGATTAGGATGGGGCAGGTTGATTAGGGAGTGGGGGGGGGGGGGGGGGGGGGGGGGGGGGGGGGGGGGGGGGGGGTGGGGGGAAGGGAAGAGCCACAAGGGTGTTGGCCAGTCAGCCCGTCCCTGATCATGGTAGGGGAGGCTGATTAGGGGCAGGGCCGGCCAGGGGAGGGGACGAGGGAGGTTGGCTGGCTGGCCCTACTCCCAATCAGGCTGTTTGCTGGCTGCAGTTTGCTGCTCATCTGGTTGTTACGGCGTTCTAGTTTCTGGCTTTTTATATATATAGATTTGGAGGTAAAGACAAGGGAGGGAATGGAATTCTAGGGATTGCTGGGAGGCTGGAGTTATTTTTCATTATAAATCTTTATATAATTAATAAAAATAAAATATTCTCTAAAAGTAAAAATTAGTAACAAAAAGTAAAGATGACTCATTAAAGTACTTAAAACAAATATAACCTAATGTTTTGAATTTTATGTTTTTATTAAATCAGATATTAAAGGTAACACCTGTTAATTACACTAAACTTAGAAAATATAGATAAGCAAGAAAAAGAAAAAAGGAGAATATAAACACAAATCTATACTTTTACACTTTTTGTGGGTATCTACATATAAAATACTTCTAACAATTTTGGATCAGGAGAGTTTAATAAATATTGCTATAATTAGTGGAAAAAGAGAAAAAATTGATACATTTAGGATTCCTAGATCATTGGCATGGTAGAAAGAATGAAAGGGGTAGGAATAGAATAAAAGAAGACAGTGATGTATCACAGAATAAAGTTATTTGAGACAATAAGTCATATCATATATAAACAAGTATAGAGTACATGCTTGCTTATATTGATATATTTATACATACCCAAACATATATAGGATACATATATATTTTATGTAATATATCTTATTTCTCACCAGAAGAATAAAACATATTAGTAATAGGATCCCCAATATAATCAAAAGAAGTGAGAGAATAATTATAAAGAATAATACAGATGACTTGTAGTAATTATCTAAAGTTAAAACAATCCTATATAATAAAAGGCTAATATGTAAATTGACCGAACGGTAGAATTACTGGTCACTACGATGCACACTGACCACCAGGGGGAGCACTGCTCAGCCAGAAGCTGGGCTCACAACTGGCGAGCACAGTGGTGGTGGCAGGAGCCTTTCCCACCTCTGCATCAGCACTAAGAATATCCGATTCCCGGCTTAGGCCTGCTTCCCTGCTGTGTGTGTGTGTGGGGGGGGAGGGTGCAGACCGGGGAGCAGGCCTAAGCCATCAGCTGGGTATCCTGAGAGCTCCTGGACTGCAAGAGGGCACAGGCTGGCCTGAGGGACCCCCCACAAGTGCACAAATTTTGTGTATCGGGACTCTAGTAGTATAAAAAAGTACTAAGTAAAAGCTATACTAAAAAAGGATACAAAATACAAATAGGGTATCTATATTTGTCATTCTAGCCAAAGAAATGCAAAAGAACAATTTATATATTAATGGTATCAATATAATATTATATTTATGCTGCCACATTAATCTGTTATAAAAAAATGATTTTCTTCCAAGTGTTTAAAAAATGCATGTATAAATTTCCTGAATCTGTACTCTTTTGCTGCGATTAATCACATTTGAAGCTAATATTTATATATGCTCTTTTTGCAATTAAAAAAATTGCTAAAGTAACTGTTACTCAAATGGAGAATATTTCATTACAAAAAAATATAGGTAAATATTAGTGTTAGATGATATAACAATCAAGCTACAATACTGATTCAGGAAAATAACCACCTTAAAATTTTTTTGTCCATGTTTATTTTGTTTTTCTTTACTATTTTTAGTCAAAAAATTACATAAATATCATTACTTAAATTATAACAATATTCCAACTCTTGAAAGATCAGGAAATGAACTGTAAAAGATTTTCCTTAGTTTGCAACTTCTTTATCTTTTCTTTATTTAAAAAATATATTTTATTGATTTTTTATAGAGAGGAAGGGAGAGGGATAGAAAGTCAGAAACATCGATGAGAAAGAGACATCGATCAGCTGCCTCCTGCACGCCCCCTACTGGGGATGTGCCCACAACCAAGGTACATGCCCTTGACCGGAATCCAACCTGGGACCTTTTAGTCTGCAGGCCGACGCTCTATCCACTGAGCCAAACCGGTTTTGGCTAACTTATTTTTCTATTAGAGGTCCAGCGCACATGAAATCATGTGTGGTTAGGGTCCCTAGGTCTAGCCTGGCCTCTGTTTGTCCTGTAATGTTTACGTGAAGCTCCCCGCCCCGGCTGCTCCACAATGCTTTCAGTCGCCCCTCAAAGCTCACTGCTGGACGCTCTGCAAAACTCACTCTGCCCTGCCACTGCTCCATGAGGCTCCCGGACCCGCAACTGCTCTACGAAACTCCCCTGCCCTGACACTGCTTTGCAAAACTTGCTGCCGCCCGGGTGACTGCTTCACTAAGCTCACAGCGACCCTGCGACCCTGCGAGCAGCCCACCACTGTCGCTCAACAGTCCCCAGTCCTGCTCCACTGCCAGCCAGCCCCAACCCCATCATGGTGAATAGCTTGGGGGCTGGGGGAGAAGGGGGACCGAGAGATGCTCCATTCACTTCATGGTGACCAGTCGCCCATTTGGTCATGATGCTACCTAGCTCTTCATATATATTAGGATAGCAAAACTAAGTAATAGTGAAAATCCTGAAAGAATTTACATGCATAAATAATTAAGATTTGCCATAATTAGAATAAAAAAAAATTTACCTGACATAGAGGGATCGCTTCTGGCTTGTTCGAAGAGAACCTGATCCTGAACTAATGCTACTATTCATCATTTGCTCCCGTAAGTCATGTATTTTGGCTTCAAAACGACTGTACTCTGATGAAAGAACAAGAGAAATAAATTTAAGTTTTATATTCTAAAAACTTAAGTCACTTAAAGTAGTAAATATGTAACCTGACCTATAATTGGTTAAAGGTGGTTAGAACCTTAAAGTAACAATTTGCCCTTTATGCATATTTCAAAAATTAATAAACTTCTAAATGTAACATAAATTAGTATTGGCTGAATTTGAATTTTCACAATGTTATTTTAAAGTTTATATCACATTTAATCAAGTCAAAGACAATTTTCATGCATTCATACCAGTATGAATCTTACATTACTGTCTAATTCAACTGTAAATTAAAAAAACTAAAAATTAGTACTGTAATTTTTATACTTAAAAAAAGAAACCTATAATAATTTATACTAAATGCTTTGTTTACTTTTTCTCTGTGAGGAAATCTGTTATTCTTATATTCTTAAATTCAGAACTTGTGTAGGATTAATAATATGGGGGAAAATAGGCCTTAAAAACTGATAAATGAAGTCAAATTTACCTTAACTCATTTTATAATTTATAAATCTTCAAAATGCCAAAACAAGACATAAAAACAATCTGAAGTAGAAAACATTTTTATTTAAGGTATTTTTAATATGACAGAAACTTTTTAATTTTTTTACTTGCAAAATTTTTGCCATCTGGAAAAAAATGAGAAACAGTTTTATTCTTAACTTAAAGGGTCCTATCTCTTTTATAGATTTCTTTCCATGCTATTGTAGTTTTTTTTTTTTTTCCTTCTTCTTCTCTGCTCACATTTTGGTATAGTCAGCTAGAAAAGGCCATATGTTAATACTGGCTGTCATCTGGAATCTCATCTGGTGCTACTGATTGGAACATCTCCATATAGCTTCTTCATATGACTGCTTGGTTTTCTCAGAGGAAATAGAATCAAGATAATTAAAAAAGCACTTTTGTGGAGGTTCTGATTAAAAGGCACAGTAGGTGGGCACTGTCCTCACGTCCTCACATGACCACTTCAAAATTATAACTAAATTATAGAACAAGCAACTTGGATAATCATCTGAAGACTAGTTGAACAGAAGTCCTATAATCTATACTAATAAAATGGTAATATGCTAATTAGACTGGGTTGCCTGGCCATCTTCTGGACGTTTGACTTCTTTTCAGACAAAGTCAAGGTGGTGGGGGCTAAGGCAGAGGCGATTAGGGGTGATTAGACTGGCAGGGGAGGTCAGTTAGGGGTGATCAGACCAGCAGGCAGGGGCAGATAGGGGCCATCAAGCAGGCAGGGGAGAGCAGTTAGGGGTGAGATCAGGTTGGCAGGGGAGGGCAGTTAGGGGCAATCAGGCAGACAGACAGAGAGGTTAGGGGAAACCAGGCAGGCAGGCAGGTGAGCGGTTAGGAGCCAGTGGTCCCAGATGGTGAGAGGGATGTCCGACTGCTGGTTTAGGCCTGATCCCACCAGCAGTCGGACATCCCCCAAGGGACCCCTGATTGGAGAGGGTGCAGACTGATTGAGGGAATACCCCCTCCCATGCACAAATTTCGTGCACCGAGCTACTAGTTAAGAATATAAAGAATATGTAGAGACTGGGTAGGAGGGGCTGGGAAATGAAATGGGCTGGCTCTCAAACCCCTTGAGAATCTGGGGGGTTAATTAGCTACAGAGGTTCCCCTTGAGGAGTAAGGGGACTGGGCACCATGCGTGGTCCCCTAGCCCAGAACACTAGTGTCAGAAAGAAGAACCCACATAACATCTGTCTGTGATAATCAGTTAATCAGTGGGAATTCTATCTATTGGGTAAGACAGAATGATGCTGGGAACCCAGGCATCTTCTTAAAGGGCCAGTGCACAAACTCTCATTCGCAGGCACTCACCATAGGCTCAGCTCCAAAGAAGACACAGTGGATGAGGAAGTCCACCAGAGACAAACAGGGAGAAACTGAGTTGTGTGGCTTCTGGGAGAGAGCTGGAGGGACTCCTGCAATTGTCCCTGTGTTGAGTCCTCCCACCACACAGCCAAATCTAAATCTACACTGGCTTAGTGAACTTCATTAGCTCCATCCTGATGACTCCCTGCCCAACTGAACTTGTACATATCGAGGCTCTCTCAGCACCAATCAGCCTAGAATTGTGTTGCAGTCTTTCTTAAAAAACTTTGGAGGAATTCTGGTCAAGCTCAGGGAGGTGCCAGAAATGTACAGGGAGAAACTAAGTTGTGTGGGTTTAGGACAAGACTGGAGGAATGGCTGCCTTGTCTGTGCTGAGCCCCATCCTGCATGGCCTAGGGGCATCATATTTCCTATGGTAAGCCCTTCCTGACATGGCCAAATCTGAATCTGTATTAGCCTGGTGAACTGTACTGATTCTACCCTGAGGACTCCCTGAGACCCTATCCTAGCTAACTCAAGATGTAGTTGGAGACTCTTTCAGCATCAACAAGCCTGGGTCTGCTTTGCAGTCTCTCTTAAAAACTCTCAAGGAATTCTGTTCAGTTCAGGGGGTGGTGGGATGCCAGACACATAGGAAGTTTGTGTTGCATGGCTTCAGGGTGAATGCTGGAGGGACAGCTGTGCTGAGCCTTCCTTCCACATGGCCAAATCTGAATCTGAATTAGCCTGGTGAATTCTACTAGTTCCAGCTTGATAACAACTGGAGACCTCACCCTATTGCAAAGGTCTGCAGGCCCCAGGTGGGTGGTAGCTGGCCTTGGTGTAACCTGAGATTTTTATGAGTGGCCTCAGACTCAGATCTGGGGCTAACCCTGGTGAATCCCTGAGATCCTGCATCAACCCAACTTGTATACCACTGCAGGCTCTTTCATTAGCTGAGCCTTATCAGAGGTCTTGGGGTGCATTGGGCCTTTTACAGATCTATTGCAGGCCCGGTACTGATGGTAGCCAGTGTTGGTTCTCAGTGTAGTCCTCCCATGAGCATCCAGGCTCAGCACAGGCATTAACCAATGGCAGATCATTCTGCAGCTCCTAATAGTAGCACTGAGCCAGTCCAAGTAGTATTTGACATTGACCTGAAAAGTCCCTCCCCAAAGGTCCCAGAACCAACATACTTGTTGGCTGGCATCAGAACACAACAGAGCACCACCACATTAGCTCCATAAGTAGCACACCTAAAGTAAGATCTTGGCAGGCAACAGACCCCACTGGGGCAAATCCTATTCCATGGAGTCAGCCCCTGTACAGTAGCTTGTACGCTATGGTCGTGGCCAATCCTTACAGCCAATTAGCCTGAAGTTCAATTCTACCCACTGACATGCCAATAGCAATCAAGGCCCAACTACAACAGAGAACATACCCAATCTACACAAACACTCCTAAAGCATCTGATAGTAATCAAGAAGCCTGTGCCACTGAGCTCCACAGGACATCTACAACATAGTGCCACCCTGTCAAGACTGGGAGACGTAGCAAACTAGTATACACCTAACAGAAACACAAAAGGCAGTCGAAATGAGGAGACAAAGAAATATGTCCAGAATACAAGAACAGGAGAAATATCCAGCAAAAGAACTTAATGAAATGCAGGAAAGCAATCTACTAGATATAGTGTTTAAAACTATAGGTCATAAGGATGCTTAAGGACCTTTAGAATAAATGAACTCAGTGAGAACTTTAACAAAGTGATAGTAAGCATAAAAGAAGAATATAGAAACCATAAAAGAAGAACCAGTCAGAAATGAAGAATACACTAGAAGGAATCAACATCAGATTAGATGAAGCAGAGGATCCAATCAGCAATTTGGAATATAGGGTAATAGAAAATACCTAATCAGAATAGCAAAAAGAATAAAGAAAAATAAGGATAGTTTAAGGGACATTTGGGGCAACAGTAAACATAACAACATTCACATCAGAGGTGTACCAGAAGAAGAGCACAAAGGATTAAGAACCTATTTAAAGAAATAATGTCTGGAACCTTCCTTAACCTGGCAAAGAAAAAAGTCATACAAATCCAAGAAGGGGTAGAGTCCAAACAAGATGAACCCATAGAGGCCCACACTAAGATACACTGTAAATTAAAATACCAAAGGTTAGATAAAAAAAAAATAATATTACAAACAGCAAGAAAAAAGCAGTTAGTTACCTGCAAGGGAGCTTGCTTAAGACTGTCTGATGATTTCTCAACAGAAACTTTTCAGGCCAGAAAGGATTGGCACAAAAATAGTTAAAATGATACAAATGAAAAGCAAGGAACTAAACCAAGACTACTCTACCCAGAAAGGCTATCACTTAAAATTGAAGGAGACAAAGATCTTCCAAGATAAGAGAAAGCAACTCAACCAGTACTTATTACAAGAAATGTTAAAGGGACAGAAGCAGAAAGAAGAAAGGAGGAGAGGAAGAAGCAAGAAAGTAGTAGTAGTAGTAGAAGAGAGAAAAGGAGAGAAGACATAAGAGGAAAGAAGAGGAGGAGGAGCAGGAGGAAGAAGCAGAAAAAGAGGAAGAGGAGGAAGAAGAAAAAGAGGAAGAGAAAGGAAAAAAGATTATAAATATAAATAATACAAGGATGATAACTGCATACTATCAATTGTTACTTAAGAGACCTGCTTCAGCTAAAACTGGTGTGGCTCAGTGGATAAAGTGTCAGCCTGCAGACTGAAAGGTCCCGGGTTCGATTCCAGTCAGAGGTATGTACCTTGGTTGCGGGCACATCTCCAGTGGGGGGTGTGTAGGAGGTGGCTGATTGATGTTTCTCTCTCATCTATGTTTCTAACTCTCTATCCCTCTCCCTTCCTCTCTGTAAAAAATCAATAAAATATATTAAAATAAAAAAGAGAGACCTGCTTCAGATTGAAAGACTCATATACTAAAAGTAAGGAAATGGAGAAAGATATTCCATGCAAAACAACAAAAATTTGGGGTAGCAATGCTTATATCAGACAAAATGGACTTTAAAATAAAATCCGTAAGAAGAGACAAAGAAAGACATTACATAAAAATAAAGGATTAATCTAACAAGTGGGTATAACCCTAGTAAACAGTTATGTTCCCAATACAGGAGCATCTAAATATATGTCTACTGATAGACATAAAGAAAGAGATAGACAATAATACAGTTACAATAGGGGATTTTAACACACCATTGACATCTATGAACGGATCTTCCAGATAGAAACTCAATAAGGACAAAGCAGCCTTAAATAACATATTAGACCAAGTGAATTTAATTTATATATATTTTTAGAGTATTTTACCAGAAAGCAGCAAAATATATATTCTTTTCAAATGCATAACATTTTCTAGGATAGATGACCCCACCTGTACACAAATTTGTGCACTGGACCTGCAGTTTATAATAAAAACTCCCAGCAAAGTGGGAATAGAGGGGACGTACCTCAACATAATAAAGGCCGTATATATTATAAATCCACAGCTAACAACATACTCAATGGGGAGAAGCTAAAGTGTTTTCCTTAAGATGAGGAGCAAGATGGGTTTGGCCACTTTCACTACTTTTATTCAACATAGTACTGGAAGTTCTTTATTCCATAGTATTGGAAATCCTATTTACTAAGATAAATTTGACATTTAAAAAAATATATATTTTACTGATTTTTTATAGAGAGAAAGGAAGAGAGATAAAGAAATATCAATGAGAGAGAGACATTGATCAGCCGCCTCCTGCACACCCCACAGTGGAGATGTGCCTGCAAGCAAGGTACATGCCCCCGACCAGAATCGAACCTGGGACCTTTCAGTTCGCAAGCCGACACTCTATTCACTGAGCCAAACCAGTCTCGGCAAATTTGACATTTAAAAAAATATATATTTTATTGATTTTTTTTTATAGAGAGGAAGGAAGAGGGATAGAGAGTTAGAAACATCGAAGGGAGAGACACCGATTCAGCTGCCTCCTGCACACCTCCTACTGGGGATGTGCCTGCAACCAAGGTACATGCCCTTGACCAGAATCGAACCTGGGACCCTTCAGTCTGTAGGCCAACACTCTATCCACTGAGCAAAACCAGTTAGGTCTTGAAATTTTTCTTAGTAAAAATCAGACAAGAAAAATAAAAGGCATCCAAATTGGAAAGGAAGAAGTAAAACTGTCATTATTTGCAGATGACATGAAATGATGATGTATAGAGAATCCTAAAGATTCCACCAAAAAACTATCAGAACTGATAAACAAATTCAGCAAAGTATCAGGATACAAATACAGTATTTGGAAATTGGTTGCACTTTTATACACCCATAATAAACTATCAGAAAGGGAAATCAAGAAAAAAATTCCATTTATAATTGCATAAAAATAAGACACTGAGAAGCAAATTTAACCAAGGATGTAAAAGACCTATACTTGGAAATTTTAAAACACTGAAGAAGATACTAATCAATGGAAGCAGATACTGTGTTAAAAATAGATATTATATATGTAAAATAGATATTATATATATATTATATATATGTATATATATATAATATATATATATATGTACATATATACTATCTTATTATACTATCTATTTTTAAACACAGTATCTGCTTCCATTGATTAAGCTCCTAGGGCAATGTAAATTAAAGAGAAAATAAAAGCTTCTGTACAGCAGAAGAAACCATCAACAAAACAATAAGAAAGCCCACACCATGTGAGAACATATTTGCCAATGTTATCTCCGATAAGAGTTTAATCTCCAACATCTACAGAGAACTCATACATAATTTAACAAAAGAAAGATAAACAACCTAATCAAAAAGTATGCCGAGACCGGTTTGGCTCAGTGGATAGAGCGTCAGCCTTCGGACTGAAAGGTCCTGTTCAATTCCGGTCGGGGGCATGTACCTTGCTTGCGGGCACATCTCCAATAGGGGGCGTGCAGGAGGCGGCTGATCGATGTCTCTCTCTCATAGATGTTTCTGACTTTCTATCCCTCCTCATTCCTCTCTGTGAAAAATAAATAAAAGATATTTAAAAAAAAATAGGCAATGGACTTAAATAGATACTTTTTGAAAGAGGACAGAAGGAAGGCCAAGAGACATATGAAAACATGCTCAAACTCACTAATCATACGAGAAATGCAAATTAAAATGACAATGAGGTACTATCTCACACCTGTCAGAATGGCTATCATCAACAAATCAACAAATGACAAGTGCTGGCAAGGATCCGGAGAAAATGGAACCTTGTGCACTGCTGACAAGAATGCAGACTGGTGCAGCTGCTGTGGAAAACAGTATGGAATTTTCTCAAAAACTAAAAATGGAACTACCATTTGACCCAGTGATCTCAATTCTAGGAATATATCCCAAGAAAACAGAAACACCAATCAGAAAGATATATGTACCCTTATGTTCATAGCAGCACAATTTACAATAGCTAAGATTTGGAAACAGCCTAAGTGCCTATCAGCAGATGAGTGGATTAAAAAACTGTGGAATATCTGCACAATGAAATACTACACTGCTGTAAAAAGGAAGGAACTCCTACCATTTGCAACAGCATGGGTGGACCTGGAGAGCAATTATGCTAAGCAAAATATGCCAGTCAGAGAAAGATGAAAATCACATGATTTCACTCATTTGTGGAATATAATGAACAACATAAATTGATGAACAAAAACAGATCCAGAGACAGAAGCATTGATCAGACCGTCAAACCTCAGAGGGAAGGTAGGGGAAAGGGAGAGAGATCAACCAAAGGACGTGTATGCACGCATATTAAGCATAACCAACGGATACAAACACCAGGGGGGATGAGAGCAAGGTTGGGGGGAGGAGGAAAGGGAGACACAAGTGGGATAAGGACACATATGTAATACCTTAGTCAATAAAGAAAATTTTTTAAAAAAAGTTAGTATAAACATTGATAAAATGTCTTTACTATCCAAAACAATCAACAGATTCAATGCAATGCCCATCAAAATGCCAATGGCATTTTTCACAGAATCACAATAACCCTAAAATTTATATAAAACCACAAAAGACCCCAAATAGCCACAGCAGTCTTGAGAAAGAAGAAAAATGTTGGAGGTATCATGATACCTGATATCAAATTATAGCACAAAACTATAGTAATCAAAACAGCATGGTACTGGTAAAAAAACAAAAAAAAAGATCAATGGAATCAAACAAAGAGCCCAGAAATAAACTCATGGCTATTTGGTCCATTAATATATAACAAAGGAACCGAAATAAGCCAGTCAGAGAAAGACAAATATCACATGATCTCACTCATATGTGGAATCTAATGAGTATATGACAAAGGAGACAAGAACATACAATGGGTTAAAGATATAGCCTTTTTAATAAATGAAGTTGGGAAAATTGGACAGACATGCAAAAGATGAAACCAGACCACCTTCTTACACCATACACAAGAATAAACTCAAAATGCATTAAAGAATACGTATAAGATTCTAAACCATAAAAAATCTAAGAAAAAAACATAGGCAATAAACTCTTTGACATTTCTCTTAGTAATATTTTTTTTCCTGCTATTTCTCCTTGGACAAGGGAAATAAAAGAAAAATAAACAAATGGGACTATATTAAACTAACAATTTTTTACACAGAAAACAAACAATTAACAAGATGAAAAGACAACCCACTGATTAGAAGAAAATATTCACCAATGATACATCAATAAAAAGTTAATATCCAAAATATATAAAGACCAACAAACAAACCATCTAATTTAAAAAAAATGGGCAGAGGACCTGAATAGACACCTCTCCAAAGAGGACATATAGATGGTCAATAGACATGGGAAAAGATGCTCAATGTCACTGATCATCAGAATGGCTATCATCAATATATCAAAAAAACAACAACAAGTAAGTGTTGGTGAGGGTGTGAACCCTCATGCACTATTGTTGGTAGGAATGCAGATTGATGCAGCCACTATGGAAAACAGTAAGGAGGTTCCTCAAAAAATTAAAAATTGAACTACATTATAACCAAGTAATTCCACTTCTGGTTATTTATCTAAAGAAATCCAAAACACTAAATTGAGAAGATACATGCATCCCCTTTGTTCACTGCAGCATAATTTACAATAGTCAAGATATGAAAATTTGCCGAAGCTGGTTTGACTCAGTAGATAGAGTAAGCTTGTGGACTGAAGGGTCTCAGGTTCGATTCTGCTCAAGGGCATGTACCTTGGCTGTGGGCACGTTCCCAGTGGGGGGCGTGCGGGAGGCAGCTGATCGATGTTTCTGACTTTCTATCCTTCTCCCTTCCTGTCTGTAAAAAATCAATAAAATCTATTTAAAAAAAGATATGAAAACTTTTTTAAAAATATATTTTATTGATTTTTTACAGAAAGGAAAGGAGAGAGATAGAAAGTCAGAAACATCGATGAGAGAGAAACATGGATCAGCCGCCTCCTGCACGCCCCACAGTGGAGATGTACCTGCAAGCAAGGTACATGCCCCAGACCGGAATCGAACCTGGGACCTTTCAGCCCGCAAGCTGACGCTCTATCCACTGAGCCAAACCAATCTCGGCAAGATATGAAAACTTAAGTGCCCATCAATAGATGACTGGATAAAGAATATGGAATATTACTTGGCCACAAAAAATGAAATCTTACTGTTAAGTCAGAGTAAGGAAGGAAATACCACAATATCAATGATATGTGGAATCTAATATACAAAATACATGAACAAGCAAAACAGAAACAGGCTCATAGATACAGAGAACAAATGGAAGGCTGCCAGATGATGGGAGGGTGTGTGTGTCTGTGTATGTGTTGGAAGACTAAGTAAATAAGGTAAAGGGATTAAGAAGTACAAATTGGTAGTTACGAAATAGTAACAGGGATGGAAATACCATGTGATTTCAATGATATGTGGAATCTAATGAACAAAATACATAGAGAATATAATCAATAATATTGGAATAACAATGTGTAGTTCCAGGTAGGTACTAGAATTATCAGGATGATCACTTTATAAATAACATAAATGCCTGTATACCATGCTGTACTCCTAAAGCTAATAAAAAATAATATTGAATATCAACTGTAATTGAATAAAATAAAATAAAACCCAAAAAAGTCATTTTAAGGATGCTTTGGGATTGTGGGTTCGATGAAGAATTAAAAAAAAAAAAGTTTTTCTTGATTTCAGAGAAAGGGAGGAGAGAGATAGAAACATTGATGAGAGAGAAACAATGATTGACTGCCTCCAACAAGCCCCATGTAGGGGACTGAGCCTGAAACCTGGGTATGTGCCCTAACCAAGTATTGAACCATGACCTCCTGGTACATGGGATCGATCACATTAACCAACTTAGCCAAGAATAAGGTATTCTGGGCAAGAAAAGGTATTTTTGTGAATAGATTCTGTAAAGTAGCACTGAATAAGCTTTCTACCTTTCAATTGTTTTTATGTAATAGAAGAAAAAAAGGTTCTGTACAAACATGATTTTTTTGGTACAAAAGTGTGATTTTTGGAGACCACACTATTAAATCTAGTAATAATAAAAACTTTAAGCACTTACAAAAATGCTGCAATTACATGGTTATACACTGTATCTTTTCTCTAATTATAATTCATGCACATTAAAAGGGGATTAATTAGAGGAAACATTTTAATATTGCTATTTGCCCTTTATAATAGAAATGTCAGAGATGAAAGAAAATTAGTAAAATGTATATGAAAATCTTCCTCCTGTCAGAGTTTGGAGCACACCATGGGATACAGAGTCAAGTCACCACCCACCCATGTGCGCCTCAAAATTGTGTGAGACCCAAGACCCAGTCAGCGACACCCCCCTCTCCCCGCCCACCGCACTGGGCTAGATCCAGTCCTGGCTGGTTCCACCCCTGTCAAGCCCCACCAGGTGGAAGATGAAGCCTCAGGTCCCCTGTCAAGCCCCACTGGGTGGGGGTGGGGGCGTGGCCTAAGGTCCCCTTGGCCCAGGGCAAGGAGAGCAGCCTGAGGACCCTCGGCCCAGCACTGGTGCTGAGGGAGAGGGGAGTGTACCTTGAGGTCCCTCATCAAAGCCCTGCTGTGTGGGGGGTGTGGCCTGAGATCCTTGTCAAGCTCCACCAGGTAGGGGGCGTGGCCTGAGGTTCCCCTGGCCTAATGCCAGGGTGGGGATATGGCCTGAAGTCCCCTGGCTTGGCACCGGGGCGGGGGTTAGCAGCCCGAGATTCCCTGGCCCAGCACTGGGGCGAGGGGCACACCTTGAGGGCCCCTGTCAAACCCTGCCAGGCAGAGGGCATGGCCTGAAGTCCCCTGTCAAGCCCCATGGGGGTGGGGGTGGGGGAGCAGCCTCAGGGCCCTGCTAATTGCCCATTATGGGAACTCAGCCTTTGCTGTGAGTGCAACCATGTTATGTGGACACGCCCCCCCTATCCCTCGCCCCCCCGCGCCCCCCCGCTGTGGGCGATGCCATCTTTGTGGTGGAGTGACGGTCAATTTGCATATTCCCTCTTTATTATATAGGACAAGTTATTTTACAAACAGGTCAGGTCAAATCCCATCAGATTTTCACATAAAACTAGTCTTACAGCAAGAGCAAATAATTGGTCTGGGAGTTTGTATAGTTTAAAAAGACAGTTGAGCCCTGATGTTTTCTTGAGTGAGGATTAACAATAAAAAACAGTTAAGAGTAAGCACGATTAGCTCTGACCAGTGAGGCTCAGTGGTTAAAGTGTTCGTCCCTACACTGAAGGAACTCGGGTTCAATTCCCAGTCAAAGGTACATCCCTGGCTCCATCAGGGTGTGCAGGAGGCAACCAATGGATGTGCCTCTCTCACAGCAATGCTTCTTATGAAGCCACGGCCAGTATGGCCTCAGGTTCAAAGGCTTGGAGAAAGAGCTGACATGCAAATTGACACACAAGACAAGAAATATTAATTTGGAAATTATAGAGGAATCCAGGGAAAGCTTAGCTGTAGTATCCAAGTTCCCCTGAATCTCTGTTCCCATCAGCTTTTATTTACTAGAATACACAATTGCCTTTTAGGAATGGTAATGTTTAGTAAATAGTAAGATTATCAGGTTAGGAGAGTTTGCTTTAGGCCAGTGGTCGGCAAACTCATTAATCAACAGAGCCAAATATCAACAGTACAACGATTGAAATTTCTTTTGAGAGCCAAATTTTTTAAACTTCAACTTCTTCTAACGCCACTTTTTCAAAATAGACTCGCCCGGGCCATGGTATTTTGTGGAAGAGCCACAGTTAAGGGGCCAAAGAGCCCCATGTGGCTCACCTGCCCCAGTTTGCTGACCACTGCTTTAGGCCATTGAGTCAGCAGTAGGTAATAAAATGCAAATATTCATGCTGTGAATATTCAAAGAGCCCAATTCAGCCTTCTGACCAGACTTCTCATTGCTGCCCTCCTCCTCTAACCTCCCCCATAAGAATCAATGTAAAAAATATCCTCGGGTGAGGATTAAAAAAAAAAGTAAGTATGACTATTGTTAAATTACTCTTCAAAAGTAACATTAATAAGTAACATTCTTTTATTGTTCGTGAAATATAATAGGAAATATTAAGCATAAACATTAGTAGGCTGATTAGTATAACAACTGTCAACTCAGGAAATCTTTTAATCTGTAAAGACACAGCTAAAATACAGATAGATCAATGATTCTCTCTCATCATTGATGTTTCTATCTCTCCCTTTATGAAATCAATAAAAATATATTAAAAAATAAAAATTAGAACATTATGTTTGTATTTAATCTATATCATATTGTGTGAATTTCCTTGCATAAGAGTTCTCAAAATAATGGGGAATAACAGAATTAGAGGACTGCATGATGACTTACTTGTTTTATCCCATATTACATTCACAAGTCTTAAAATACCACCACCAACACTACAACTAAGATAGTATCATTGACAAGAATTAAATATTTTCCCTAGTTCTTTTTATCCTTAGGTAATGACATTCTAGGGATATTCAGGGGTGGGCAAAAGTCACTTATATGGAAAATAATAGAATAATTGATAAGTAATAATATAAGAATAAACTCTATTTTTAGTACCCACAACTGTAAACCTACTTTTTCCCACCCCTGTATAAATTTATGAAGGTTTGTCTTTTGTGTATGTGTATACAAATAGACTTCACAGTGAGACTGTGTTCTAGTTACTATTGCTTTATAAAGATTAGTGGATTAAGCAGTAACCATTTTATGATTCTGTTGGTTAAGAATTCAGGCAGCATTTTGGCTGGATGGTTCCTGTGGCATACACTAAGGTCACTTAATGGGATTTAGTTGGTGGAGGAGCTGTTTAGTAGAAGAGTCTAAAATAGCTTCACCCTGCCTTGTCTTGTGTGTTGGTGGTCCTGGGTTGAAGTCTGGGGTCAGAGCACCAACATGTGACCTCTGCAGCGTTTTGAGGGTAGTCAGACTTCTTATATGGTGTCTGGCTTCTCCCAGAACAAGACCCCAAAAGAATCAGGCAGGAATTTCACGGCCACTTATAATCTAACCTTGAAAGTCATATATGATTATTTCTACCACATTTACTTCTTTACAAATGAATAATAACACCCGTCCAAATTTAATGCGAGACTTCGCTTCTTGATGGGGGAATGGCAAGTTACACAGCACAAGAACACATCAGATGCAGGCATCTTTGGAAAATATCTTTCTAAGTTATCTATACTAATAAATTGGCATTTATTTCATGTATTAATAATCCCTATTCATTCTGTTAATGCGAATTTACTTGGAATTTATCACTTATGTAAATGAATTTATCCATGTTCAGTTACTGAATCTTAACTGCTAAGGTTTTCAAGACTGTCCATGTTATAAAATAGTAAGCAATGCCCAATATGCTATTTTGATCAGCTAAAAAATATATTAGGTGTTGTTATAAAAATATATTCCATTGCAAGAAAAGAATCATAAATATAATTTATGATTGCTAAGTTATATAATGTTTCTCTTGGCTCCTTTAGTCACATCATTCTTTTCTTTTTCACTTTGCTATTTATGGACATTAACCAGGATGATATGTATTCTTTTGGGTGTTTAAGCTTTTTAAATCCCATTGAGGTTTTATTAAAATTATGTTTAATATGGCTTGACCCTCAAATTTTCCACTACCACCTTCTTCCCCTAGGAACTTAGTTAGGCCATATCCATGAGACTTCACTACTTAGAAACACATTACATCCCAAACTTGTATTAATTCTTTTTATTTTAAATAGCAAAAGAGGCTATTAGAAAAATATTTTAAACACTGGTATCAATAAATATAATCTTACTCAAAAGTTAGAAATAACTGGGGTGACCTAATTTTCTTTGGTAATATCACTATCTTCGATTATGGTTTTTATTATCCTTTTGGATCACTGAGCTATTCAGTAAAAGGTATGTGTCTGGTTAGAGGACAGATATTTAAAAGTAAACACATGAAAATTAATCCAAAAAATGGTAGAATACTCAAAAGAGTTGGCAGATAGAAATTCCTACATATTATTAAAAACACTTCGACCTGGATAGTGAATTATATATTCAGACTACATACACCAGATTAATAAATCAGACCAAAAAAAAAAAAAAGTTAAGCTTGGAAAGTAAAACATTATTAAGAGGAAGAATTGTAAAAACTGAAATAATAATCATAGACAGCAAAAAATTTATTACCTTCAGGTCGATACTGTGCAACAATTGTGACGGCTTGGCCAGCATTTTTCAAAGCAGCTGCTGCCTGCTCATGGCTGGCAGTTCTGAGGTCAACACTGTTTACCTGTTAAACCAAATTTTAAATTTGAAAGAAAAAAATCACAATAACCTATTCTTTAAACAGGCATAGATAAATTTATATGCAACTATTTTATAACTAAAATATGTTCTTGTTCTGATTTGCTAAAATTTATCATACAGTGAAACAAAACATTATTTTTAATCAAAGGAATTTTACTCACTAAAAATACTTTGCTTAAGTTCAAATGAGCAAAACCAAAACACTCCCCCCCCCCAAGTTTTTTAGAAGGTTATCTATTAATCACTTGAGAAATGTACCTTAATTTGACAACCTGAAAAATCAATATGTATCATCATTTTGTACATTTTGTCTCACTAGTAATTCAAGCAATGGCGGAGGGGGAATATTAATTTTGTACCATATTTTCATTCTTATTTCTCATCTCAGTTCCAATTCTCTTCCTTTCCCAAATTAAAGCATTATTTTTTTGAGCTAATAGACAATTATTTAAAAGAATTAAAGTAACTCAAATTTCAAGGACTAACTACATTTAAATAGAGTAAATGTTAATAAGTGAGTAAAGAGACATTTTTGAATAAAGGGCGCTTCTGGGTGAAATAATTACTGAGTTGATCAATTCCATTCCAGAATAAGAAACAACTTATTTCTGAAAGGATGGCAATATCTAATATATACTCAAAAGATTGTACTTTTTCCATTGTAAGAACAATTTAACAGTACATTCATGGAGCATTACATTCGAATGTAACAAACTTTAAATATTTAGGTAGTTTCCCACCCTCAAGAACCAGCAACCAATAGAATGTCAGGACCGTCACTGAACATTGTTGGAAAGAAAGAAAAACCATCATACAATTTTTATATGAGAACCTGTTTGGTTAACACCTAATCTAAAACTTATTAATGATCACATACCAATTTTGGAAATTGGTGAGATTATAAAATTTCCACAAAAGAACATTTTAATCATGTAAGGTCTTAGTGTTTTATATTATATTTAAAGGATAACATAATGCAACTAAATAGAACACACATATTTCTCAAGTGAAAACCAAGGTCTAAACACCTTAATCTAAACAAATGTAATATAATGTGGTTTTATTAAAGAATATCTCTAGCTGAGGGCTATACAAAACTCAATACAATATATAAATAGTTCTAGTTTGAGCATAAAGAAAATCTTCCTAATTTCCAGGAGAACAAATAAGGGGAGGGATATAAAGAAAGGTAAAATTTCACTGATTGTGAGAAAAATTCTAATTTTAAAATATCCCTGAGCATCAAATCCTTTTGCTATAGAGTTGAAAACAATCTATATAGATTTAAAAGAGAATAGTTTGTTAATAAGAAAACAAGTTAAAGACTTTGTTAACTATCACTGAATATTTTAATGGAAGATTAATCAAATATACTTCAGAAAAATGCCTGTAGTGAGACATTTGTTAAATAGTCTCAGGGTCCTTTTTCTATACTAACACTTAAAAAAGAAGATATAACTTACATAAAATTTATATTTTTATTTTTAACTAGAGGCCCGGTGCAGGAAATTCATGCACAGGTAGGGTCCCTAGGCCTGGTCGGCTATCAGGGGTGATCAGGGCCTTCTGGCTGCTGGCCATGGTCTTACTTCGTTCTGCACCACCCCCTGGTGGCCAGCGTATATCATAGAGAGTGGTCGAACTCCCTAGGGAGTATATTAGCCTTTTATTATATAGGAAGTTCCTCGTCCGAGGACATTCTGAGAGAGAGAGAGAGAGAGAGAGAGAGAGAGAGAGAGAGAGAGAAAAGAAGGGGGATTAGAGACAGAGAATCAAAGAAAGAGAGGGAGGGAAAGAGGGGAAAAAGGGAAGGAGCAAAGTAGGAAAGGAGGGAAGAAGGGAGAGAGGGAGGGGAGGAAGGGAGAGGAGGAGGGAGGGAGGGAGAGAGAAAGAGATGTGAGAAACATTACTTGGTTGCCTTCCATATTTTCACCAACTAGGAATCAAACCTGCAAATCAGGTATGTGCCCTGAACAGGAATCGAATTGGCAATCTTTTGGTGCCCAGGACAAAGCTCAACCAACTGAGCCACTCTGATTGAGCTAAAATTCATACTTTTAAAGAGTAAAATTTAGTAGTATTTAGTATATTTATAAGAATGTGCAACTATTACCATGATCTAATTCCAAAGTATTTTCATCCCTCAAGAAATACCTATTAGCAGTCATTTCTCCCTTCCCTCTCCTCTTAGTCCCTTGCAACCACTAATCTACCTTCTGACTCTATGGATTTGTCTATTATGTACATTTTAAATAAATGGAGTACTATAATATGTGACTACTTGCGCTTGGCTTCTTTCACCTAAGAATGTTTTCATGCTTCATCCTTGTAGCATGTATCAATACTTCTTTAATTACGGCCAAATAATAATCCGTTGTAATGAATATTCCACAACTATTTTATTATTTTAAAATAGAATTTAAATACTCTTTAGATACTACTATAAATAGAATTCTTTTAATTTCACTTTCAGATTGGGCAATGCTGGTATACAGAAATAGAACTGGTTTTGTACAGTGATTCTCTGTCCTACAAATGACTAAGTTTATTAGTTCTAATAGTTTTTTGTTGTTGAATTTCCTATGATTTTCAATATATAAGATAATGGCATCTGCAAAGAGATGGTTTTCCCTTTTGATTTGAAAGCCTTTTATTTCTCTTTCTTGCCTACCTGCCCTTTCTAGAAACTCTAGTAGTGTTTTAGCATTTCGTATAATGTAATATATCAGTTTTTCTGAGACTTATTATAAGGTAGAAGTTCTCTTTTGTTTCTAATTTGTTTTGTGTTTTTCTGATGTAAAGGTATTTGGTTTTCAACAAGTGCTTTTTTGGTGCCTAAAGGTAATCATGTGGTATGTCCTTTATCAAATGGTGTCTTCTTTGGTTAGATTTTGTATGCTGAACCAACTATGCATTTCTTTTTAATATATATATATATATATTGATTGATTTTCTTTTACAGAGAGGAAGGGAGAGGGACAGAGAGTTAGAACCATCAGTGAGAGAGAAACATCTATCAGTTGCCTCCTACTGGGGATGTGCCCACAATCAAGGTACATGTCCTTGACTGGAATCGAACCTGGAACCCTTCAGTCCACAGGCTGATGCTCTATCCAATGAGCCAAATCGGTTTTGGCCAACCATGCATTCTTTAAAGTCCCCTTGATTATTTTGATAGTGTATAATTCTTTTTCATTCTGCTGGATGATTTGCTATTTTGTTGAGGATTCTAGTATCTATATTCATAAGGAATACTGATTTGTAGTTTTCTCTTCTTGTGCTGTCCTTGTTTGGTTTGAACTAAGAATAACACTGGTGTTGCAGAATGAATTGGGAAGTGATTTTCATGTCTACTCCTTTTGGGGAAGAGTTAATTCTTCTCTAAATTTTTGGTAGACTACAGCAGTGAAGCCAGTTGATCCTGGGCTTTTTCCTTTGTGGAAAGTTTTGATTAATCCAATCTCAATTATTTAGGTCTATTTAGATTTTATATTTCTTCTTAAATTAGTTTCAGTAGTTTATATCTTTATCAACAATTATATAACACAACTATAT
>PVJN01036742.1:0-21328 GCA_004026805.1 Lasiurus borealis | reverse complement strand
AACTTCTCATGGGCAGTACACAAGGCTTTCTTCAGCTCAGCACATCGTTCCTTATCTGAAACCACAGAGGAAACGAAGCTTTAAAAACACTAGAGATGCAAACATAAAAATAACTAAGAAAATTACAAAATATATGAAATATTAGCAACTGCAGCATCTTAGTATTTTCTACAAAACAAGTTCTAAATCAAGATCCTAAGATCAATAACAAAGAGAGTATCATATATCTTATAAGGCAGGCATTCTAAAGTGTGAGCCTTCACCAAGTCTTCTGTCTCTTTGTCTAAGTATAAATTTTGGAACCATAAAGTAAACATACTACTGTTGGTTTCCCAGAATACCTAAAACCATGTTCATTCTAGGTTAGATTTTTAAAAAAGAAATGACTGGAAAAAAGGAATGACTAAAGTTCATACAGTGAAGACTAACACAAATTCACCTTGTTATATACAGTAGTATGCATTCTTTAATCAAACAAGTGGCCAGTCTTTTCAGAAAAGGTAGCAGAGTCTAACTTGAATATGGAAAATATGTAATTTGTATTTTATACTCACATCTATCAAAATCAAAAGCTGGTTGTAAACTGGCACAGAGAAAAGCTTGACAGCTGGAGCACTTGAGCATATCACATTCAACTGTGACCCAGCCATATTTTGCACAGACAAGTGGAGACAGCTCAGGGGGCTTACCTGCCCATTTCAAAGAGTATTCATGTTAAGAAAACAACACTGCAAGTACATTAAATTGAGTAAGGCAGAAATTAAATTTTTCACTTATTCTTTATGTATATAGAAATAAAATATATTAAACTGAGAGAAAACACAGTAAAAAAGTATTAAAACTATTTTTATTTAAAAAATTTGTTTACTCATTTGAGAGAGAGAGCGAGAAAGAGGAAGAGGAAGAGAGAGGGAAAAGGAGAGGGAAAGAAGAGAGAGACATCAATTTATTGTTCCATTTATTTATGTATTTATTAGCTGATTCTTGTATGCGCCCTGACTGAGGATCCAACCTGTAATCTTGGTATATTGTATTAGGATGACACTACAAGCAACTGAGCTTTAAGGCCAAGATTTAAACTTTACTCGGGGATATGTTAATTGATTTTACAGAGGGAGGGAAACATTGATGTGAGAAACTGATAGGTTGCCTCTTTCTTCTACACACCCCAACCAGGAACTGAACCTGCAACCTAGGTATGTGCCCTGACCAGGAATCAAACCCTCGGCCTTTCAGTGTACAGAACAATGCTCCAACAGGGCCACAGGGGTCAGGGCTTGAAACTATTTTTAGCCCTGGCTGGTGTTTTTCCGTGGTTAAAGTGTTGATCTTCATATCAGAGTTCTAGGTTCCACACCTGGCTCGCTAAACACATCCAGTTGGGGTGTGTTTGGGAAACAACCAATCGATGTGTCTCTTTCATATCCATGTTTCTCTTTCCCCTTCTCCTTCCCCTCCCTCCCTTCCACTCTCTCAAAACAAACAAACAAAAAAATCAACAGAAAAAATATCTTTTGAGGAGAAATCAAGATGGCGGTATAGGTGAACAACTACACTGCTGCCTCGTACAACAATTTCAAAACTACAACTAAAAGAATGGACACCATCCAGAACCCAGGAAAGCTGGCTGAGTGGAAATTCTACAACTAGAAGGTAAGAGAGGGGCTCACAGAGACTCAGAGGAGATGCAAAAAGCTGAAGTACAGAGATATGTGTGTGGAGAGGACGGGTGGCTGACTGCCTGGCTGGCATCCTCTATCAGGAGGGAGACAGAAACTCCTGACTACACTGAACCCCAGTTCCAACTGCACTGAACCCTAGTTCTGGGCAAGACTCATACGAGGTGGGGGGTTGGGGAGAGGAGTCCAAACTGTTGGAAAAAAGTGAGGAGTGCACAGAAACTCAGGGGAACCTCGAAAGGCAGAGGTCTGGAGAGAAATGACTGCTGATTGTGCCACTGGCTTTCTCTAGTGGGAGAAAGAGGGAACCTCCTGACTGCGCTGAACTCCAGATCCAACTGCACTGAACCACAGTTTTGGGCAAGACCCTGGAGACCCAGACTCATATGGAGCACAAAGAAACTCAGGGGAGCCGTGAAAGGCAGAGGTCTAGAGGCACGCGAGCTTGAGTGCACATGAAGAGGGCTGCAGTGATTACCAAGGGACACTGAGACCCAGGGGCCACGTAGGGCAGAACTGATGGGAAGCCAAGGCTGTCTGCTCAGCCCTAAGACTCCGTCCAATCCAAGCTGAGCACAGAGACTTGTAATTTTGCAAGCTTTGTCTCATAAGGCTGAATCTAGCACAGAAGTTTTCCTGGCATAGATGCAGCTGATCCTTACAACCAATTGGCTTGGAGGTCAATTTCCCCCAGTGATACCAACAACAATAAAGAATTAACTACAACAAGGCTATACACACAGTCCACAAGGGGGTGCACCAAGAGAGTCCACCTCAGGTAACTGGGGAGGCAGAGCTACTGGGCCATATAGGACACCTAGCACACAAAACTACTCTATCAACTCAGGGAAGCAGCAAAAAATGTTGAGACAAAGGAACAGATCACAAATGAAAGAAATGGAGGAAAACAAATGACTAGATATAGAGTTCAAAACTACGGTTATAAGGCTTTTTAAGAATTTCCTAGAAAAAAAATGGATAAATTTAGTGAGACCCAAGAGGAGATGAAAAAGGACCAACTAGAAATTAAACATACACTGACTGAAATAAAAAATATTATATAGAGACCTAACAGCAGACAAGAGGAATGCAAGAATCAAGCCAAAGATTTGAAATACAAAGAAGCAGAAAACACTCTACTGGAAAAAAAAAAAAAGAATGCAAAAATTTGAAGATAGTATAAGGAGCCTCTGGGACAACTTCAAGCATACCAACATCCAAATTATGGAGGTACCAGAAGAGAGAAAGCAAGATACTGAAAACCTATTTGAAGAAATAATGACTGAAAACTTCCCTCACTGGATGAAAAAAATAGACTTACAAGTCCAGGAAGCGCACAGAACCCCAACAAAAGGAATCCAAAGAGAACTACACCAAGACATATAATAATTAAAATGCCAAGAGCAAAAAACAAAGAGAGAATAATAAAAGCAGCAAGAGAAAAACAGTTAAATTACCTACAAGGGAGCACCCATACAATTGTCAGCTGATTTCTCAACAGAAACTATGCAGGCCAGACAGGAGTGGCAAGAAATATTCAAAATGATGAATAGCAAGAACCTACAACCATGATTACTCTATCTAGCAAAGCTATCATTCAGAATTGAAGGTCAGATAAAGTGCTTCACAGAGAAGAAAAAGCTAAAGGAGTTCATCAACTCCAAACCAGTATTATATGAAATGTTGAAAGGTACTCTTTAAGAGGAGGAAGAAGAAGAAAAAGGTAAAGATAAAAATTATGAACATCAAATACATATCTATCAACAAGTGAACCTAAAAATCAAGGGAATAAAAAATCTGATGAACAGAATAAACTGGTGAATATAATATAATATATAATTCTAATATAATAGAATTAGGGGCATAGAAAGGGAGTGGACTGACAATTCTCAGAGGAAATGGGTAAGGGTGGTGAGGGAGAGACTGGACAAAAATCTTACACCTATGGATGAGGACAATGAGGGGGAAGTAAAGGCAGAGGGTCGGGTGGGAGCCGGGTGGAGGAGAGCTATGGGGGGAAAAAAGGAACAATTGTGTTAATCTGAACAATAAAGATTTATTAAATTAAAAAAATATTTGAGTGAAGATTAACAAAAGTAACTATTTTTAAGAACAGACACAGGTCATTTAAGTAATAAGCAGAGGAAAAAAGTTATTAACTTTTTCTCTAGGAAGTCCTATGTATTTCATTTGTTTAAAATGTCTATTTTTTTTTATGTACTTTATTGATTTTTTACAGAAAGGAAGGGTGAGGGATAGAGTTAGAAACATCGATGAGAGACATTGATCAGCTGCCTCCTGCACGACCCTTACTGGGGATGTGCCCGCAACCAAGATACATGGCCTTGACTGGAATTGAACTTGGGACTTTTCAGTCCGCAGGCTAACACTCTATCCACTGAGCCAAACCAATTTCAGCTAAAATGTCTACTTTAACCCTGGCTGGTATATCTCAGTTGGTTGCAACGTTGTCCGTACATGAAAGGGTTGCAGGTTTGGTTCTTGGTCAAGGCATATATCTAGGTTCCAGGTTCAATCCCGAGAAAATGCATGTACTAGAAACAACCAATCAATGTTTCTCTCACACTGATGTTTCCCTCTCTCTCTTCCTTCCTCTAACAACTTAATAAATAAAAAACATATCCTTGGGTGAGGATTTAAAAAATGTGTAATACTTTAAATAATGTCTATTTTAGCCCGAGTTGGTTTGGCTCAGTGGGTAGAGAGTCGACTTGCAAACCCAAGGTTCTTGGGTTCGATTCCTATCAAGGACATGTACTTCAGTTGCAGGCTCCTCCCCAGCCTGGGCCCTGGTTGGGGCTCATGCAGGAGGCAACTAATCAATGTATTTCTCTCACATCGATATTTCTGTCTTTCCCTCTTTCTTCCACTCTCTAAAAATCAATGGAAAATATCCTCCAGTGAGGTTTAAAAAGTAAAATAAAATGAAATGACTACTTTATTATTGGTGTGGAGTGGCATATAGAAGCCATTCACATTCACCTATTAGGGATTTATAAACACTAGCAAAAGCACTGGGAGGTGCCTAAGCAATTAGGCAGTGAAAGCCAAACAAATGAAATATTTTTCACCACTTAGCTATGCTCCCCTATTGTACCACATCCACTTTTACCTTCTAAATAGTCAATAAAATTAATAGTATTATTCATTATTCCTCCTGCCCCCTGTTTTTTAAAATTCTCACTCATGGACATGCTTTTTGTAAAAAAATTGATTTTAGGGAGAGAGGAAGGGAGAGGAAGAGAATTGGAGAAGAGAGATCAATGGGGAAGAGAAATATCAATCAGTTGTCTCCTGCACATGCCCTGACCAGGGATTGAACCCAAAACATGGGTATGTGTCCTGACCAGGAATCAAACCCCTGACTTTTCCATGTACAGGAAGACGCTTCAATGAACTGAGTCATACTGGCCAGGGACCTCTTGCCCCAAATTTGATATGTACTAATGTGTGTGGTCTAGTCTGTGTTTTCAATAGCATCATACCCACATCTATGGGTATGTGCTTGGGAAAATATCCTGAAACACTTATTGATCTTTAATAGTCAACACTCAGCTTTTTATATTTTACCTAAAGAGCTCTTATTTTTCACAGCACAGGGAGAAAAAGGGATAAAACATGAAAGATGTAGGAAAGTTCTATATTTTTATAAGGCATATGAGAATTTGAAAACATTCCAGTATCAGCAAAAGGAGGACCAATGGCTAGAAACAGAATTTAGATGTAAATGTTAAAGGAGCTGGGGTTGTCCTATCTAATGAAAGAGTAATATGCAAATTGATTGTACCTATGCTACACTCACAAGCCATGCTCACCAGCCAATCAGAGTGAGTATGCAAATTAATCCATCTAAGATGGCAGTTAATTTGCATACATAGGCACCCAGTGTCTGGGTCCTGGGAACATCCTGGCACCCAGGACACTCTGAGGTAGGCCCTGTGTGGGCCCTGAGCAGCCTGTGAAGGGCCTGAGCCAGGGGGCTCCTGGCAGGGCCAAACCTGCAATCAGAGCTGAGGGGAGATAGGGGCAGAGGTGGTAATCGGAGGGAGCCGGGGGTCCCCTGCCCAGAGGCTTTCGGTCTGGGCAGAGGAGGGAGCTGGGGGTCCGCTGTGCAGGCCGAAAGACTCGGCCAGAGGCTTTTGTCTGGGCAGGGGCAGAGCCTGTCACTGGAGAGACCTGCGGGTCCCCTGCACGGGCCAAAAGCATCGGCCAGAGGCTTTCTGCCTGGGCAGGCATGGGCAGGGACAGAGCCAGCGATTTGGGGGTCCGCTGCGCAGGCTGACTCGCCTGGGCAGGGGCAAAGCAGCCTATCAATGATTCTCTCATGGTGTTTCTCTTTCTCTCCCTCTCCCTTCCACTCTGAAATCAATCCTATATAATAAAAGGCTAATATGCAAATCGAACAAATAGGGGAATGACTGGTCGCTATGATGTGCACTGACCACCAGGGGCAGACAGGCAATACAGAAGCTGACCCCTGGTGGTCAGTGCACTCCACAGGGGCAACACAGCTCAGCCAGAAGCCAGGCTCATGGCTGGTGAGTGCAGCTGGTGCTAAGGATGTCTGACTGCGAGAGGGCACAGGTCGGATTGAGCCCACCATCCCCATTGCATGATTTTCGTGCACGAGGCCTCTAGTAAAAAATATTTTTAAAGATTTCTTAACAAGTTTAATTCTAAAATTTAAAACATCAGAGCAATTAGTGTTATTCCTAGGGAATAACAATTCCAGAAGCAAGCAGAAGTACAATTTGCATGAACTAAAAAAGGATATAGAAAATGTTTCCACTCTGTTAAAGAAGGCTTCTTTGCTTGTAGATTCCAATGGTGGCTGTTCTGTTTGGGGTGATCCATTAACTGACTGGAATGTGGCAGATGTCTCTTTCCTAAAATAAAATGGCAAAATTACTGGTAATCTTTCCATGGCATCATGGCATCACTTTGCTTAAACATTTTGTATCTAGCTTCTCTGCACTCCACATTCTCAACCACAGTGCACTGGATTTTAACCTTGCTAGAAATCATTTCAGTCATGCAATTCCTCTGATAACATTTTTAGTGGTTTCACAATACAATTGGCCCTCTGCATCCACAGTTTCCCCATTTGCAAATATAAAATATTTGGAAGAAAAATGTTATGTTTTTGCTGACGTGAACTATGTAGTTTTAGGCCTATGATGGTTGTCTCCACTGAACATGTACAGACCTTTTCTTGTCATTATTTCCTAATGACTCAGTTAACAACTATTTATATTATTAGAGGCCCAGTGTATGAAATTCATGAATGGGGGGAGGTCCCCTCAGTCCAGCCTACAACCTCTCCAATCCAGGATCCCTCGGGTGATGTCTGACTGCCAGTTTGGGATCCGGCCTAAATCGGCTGTAGAACATCCCTCTCACAATCCAGGACACTAGCTCCTAACTGCTCACCTGCTTGGCTGTCTGATCACCCCTAATTGCCCCCTCTGCCGGCCTGGTCATCCCTAACTGTCCCACCACCAGCCTGGTCACCCCAACTGCCCCCCCTCCCGGCCAGCCTGGTCGCTCCTCACTGCCCCCCACCAGCCTGGTTACCCCTGACCTCCTGCCAGTCTGCTTGCCCCACACAGCCTGTTTGGTAGTCTGTTCAATTGTTTCAGTTGCGATGGTCGCTTAGGCTTTTATATATAGACTAGAGGTCTGGTGCACAAAATTTGTGCTTGGGGGAAAGGGGTGTCCCTCAGCCCAGCCTGCACCCTTTCCAATCTGGGACCCCTCTCACAAACCAGGATTGCTGGCTCCCAACTGCCAGCCTGATCACCCCCTAACTACCCTCCTGCCAGCCTGACTGATGCTGAACTGCTCCCCTGCCAGCCTTATTGCCCCTAACTGCCCTCCCCTGCAGGCCTGGTCCCCCCAACTGTCCTCCCCTGCAGACCTGGTAACCTCTAACTGCCCTTCTCTGCTGGCCTAGTTGCCCCCAACTGCCCTCCTTTGCAGGCCTCATTCCGCCCAACTGCCCTCTCCTGCAGGCCTGGGTCCCAACCAACTGTCCTCCTCTGCAGGTCAACTAACTGCCCTCCCCTGCTGGCCAACTTGTGGTGGCCATCTTGTGTACACATGGGGGTGGCCATCTTTGACCACATGGGTCAGCCATCTTGTGTGTTGGAGTGATGGTCATTCAGCTAGCATGATAGATAGATAGATAGATAGATAGATAGATAGATAGATAGATATTAGGTATGATAAGTAATCTAGAGATGATTTAAGGTATATGGGAGATGTGCACAGGTTATATGCAAACACTATGTCATCCTATATAATAAAAGGCTAATATGCAAATTGTTCCCTCCACTGGGAGTTCAACCAGGGGGTGGGATTGGCTGGCCCACCACCTGTGCACCCTTCCCCTGGCCTGACTGGAGTGATCGGGCCAGCTGGACTCCACCTGTGCACAAATTCGTGCACTGGGCCGCTAGTTATATACAAAGGACTTGGGCACCTGAGGGTCTGGATACCTGAAGGGGGTTTTGGACAATGGCACTTACTAAATAGAATCCCAATCCTTCTGTCTCTTTTCTGTTTGGCCACACCTAGGTTCCAAGCAATCCCTACCTCTACCATGGCTAATCATTCCTCTAGTTCACTCATGCTCCCCAATCATATTTTGCATAACTTTAGGAAACACAAAATAAGACTCTGGGCTTCTGTGCATCATATAATTGGATCACCTTAAACATTTAATTCGTTGAACAGTAGAAGAAAACAATCTTGGCATTGCTATCTAGTTCAATTACTGATATCCACTTCACCCATAAATGTACTAATTTGAAAAGTCAAGTGAAAATAATGATCTTTAGGCAATTTCATGAAAAAATTTCAGGGAGAAACCCCTCCCAGCAAAAAACAATTATTTTATTTGCTGGGAAAGGTATTTCAACAGTACCCTGGGAGGGGTACTGGGCTGAACAGCTGAAGACAAAAGTCATTTTAATACAGTGGTTCTTAACCTTTCTAATGCTATGACCCTTTAATACAGTTCCTCATGTTGTGCTGACCCCCTACCATAAAATTATTTTCGTTGCTACTTCATAATTGTGATTTTGCTACTGTTATGAATCGTAATGTACCTATCTGTGTTTTCTGATGGTCTTAGGCTCTACAGCATCAGTCGCATTAGAAAAGTTGAGAACCACCATTTTAATAGAAACAGGATTACATCCATTATTGTAACCGAAAGGAATTTACTGTAAGAATTCTTCCCAGAGATTCAGAGAGCCTCAGGGAAGTGCGGTTCTGAGGATTCATAAACTTGGAAGGGAAAAAAATGACACTTACTTTATACTAACCTCTAACTGAAATTTAGCATTCTTTCAATTATGAATGAAGGTAATAAAACCATAGTAGCATCAACAATACCTGCGAATTTGTGACGAATGGACATTACAGACATTTTGTCACCTTATGGTGGTTGCACCTGTTTTGAAATATTTATGCTGATATCACTACTTCAAAATTATGGCAGCTAAAAGACCGAGGGCTAGATATTTTTAACGTGTTAATAATAAATTACGTGCGGAAGCCGGTTTGGCTCAGTGGATGGAGCGTCGGCCTGCGGACTGAGGGGTCCCGGGGTCGTCCGTCAAGGGCATGTACCTTGGTTTCGAGCATATCCCCAGTGGGGGATGTGCAGGAGGCAGCTGATCGATGTTTCTCTCTCATCGATGTTTCTAACTCTATCCTCCCTTCCTTTCTGTAAAAAAATAAAATAAAATAAATTTTAATTGTCAAAATCTTAAACAGATTTCTTAAAAAATAATAATAAAGTACGTGACTGCGTCACCTTTTTTCTACTACCTTCATAACTGAACTCCAACAGAATTGACTTCCTTTAGCACCTTAGGGAATTATTTACTTATTTACTTCAGATGGAGGCAGGGAGAGGGAGGTAGAAACACCTCCCGGAATGGAGCCCGCAACCGGGGCTGTGCCCCGACCAGAACCCAACTGGCGACCTCCGGGTGCATGGTTCAATGCTGCCCCACTGAACCACACCGGCCGGGCATGCTCCTACGTAATTTACTTTGTGCATTTAAAAATACTATGCTGAGAAGGGGTTCGTAAGTTTTACCAGGCTGCCAAAACTGTCTACAGCTCAAAAAAAGGTTAAGAAGCCCAACTCAGAGCAGTCAGGTGCACAGAGCGGTCTTCTTTCTTCCTTCTCCCCAAAACCTGACTATGGCAATCCCATACACTCCGAGAAGATTAAAGCCAATAGTGGCTTCAGTCTCTTTCAGATGACGGGACGAAGCCATCCTCGCCGCCAGAGTCGCCCACCCAGGTGATCCCCACAGGCCGGACGACCCTCTCCAATCAGCCGGAGCTGGACCCGGGTGGACTCGCGAACTCACGCTTCAGTGCCTCCTTCTTCCGGGGCAATCCCTTCATCTATCAGCTGCCGGATTTTCTGGGGAGTCCCTTCTGGGGAGCGAACAACTGCACCCCAAGTCTTTTCAATCCCCGCAGCAAACGCTGTCCCCTCGCTGGGCGCCGCCATCTTGGTCCGTTGCCGAGTTACTTCCCCGCGGCTTTGAAGGCTCGGGGACTTCCGTTCTGGGGAGGTTAAGAGCCCCTTCTGCAGGTATCCTTCTGCGCATGCCCACTGGACCCACCCCTTCTGGGCCATTTTAGGGCTTGGTAAGCCACGGGGCGGGTTTGAGGGGGGGGCCTTTGGTGTTTAGATTGAACCTTAATTAATTGTTTCCTTTATGCGAGAACATTTTGGGGCTGATAAAGGGGAATTTAGAGCTCTGTCTCTCCGAGTTAAGCAGGGACGAAGGGCCCAATTTAGTCTCAAAGTAATTAACTTAAATGGCCCGCCTAAATTCTGTCTTTTTACAAGTGAGGAATTGGCGACCATTACCTGAGAATTAATAATTTAGAATCCTTCTTAGAAACCGTATTACAGGTGGGTTTAGAAGTCTGTGGCATTTGGCATTATTGAACACCTCCTCCCTTGCCCAACAAATACATTGATTGGGTGTGTCCTATGATGCTGCCCTAGGAGCTTGCAATGACGGTAGTGAACAAAGAAGACCGCCCCTCTGGTTCCACAGCTCCTCTACCCCCCTCTTCCGCAGCGGCCTCCTGGCAAACCCAACGCCTCTGGAGCACTTGGCTTGTGATCCCTCATCATCACGCAGCCTGTGAGGGTCCCCAGTGTTCAACATGGCTCCTCAGACTCTCACGGACAATTTCAAAGCCCAAACCTCCGATAAAGAGCTTCCGCAGCTGCTCCGGCTCTTTGAGAAGCGCTGACTTAGACATGAGGACCGGGGACGGGAGATTCCAGCGATGCTTACTCGGCGGAGTCCACCAGCAGAAAGGCAAACTTAAGAGGCCTTCACTCTTAATGTTTCCACCAAAGGTGACAGAAGAATGGCTGCAGCTTTAAAAAGAATTGAAAAGTCCTGTTCAAAAATAACATGCCCAAGATATGTTGTATAAAAGAAGAAAAGCTGCTGAAACCGGTTTGACTCAGTGGATAGAGCATCGGCCTGCAGACTGAAGGGTCTCAGGTTCAATTCCAGTCAAGGGCATGTACCTTGGTCGTGGGCACATCCCCAGTGGAGGGCGTGCAGGAGGCAGCTGATGGATGTCTCTCTCTCATCCATGTTTCTGGCTCTCTATCCCTCTCCCTTCCTCTCTGTGGAAAATCAATAAAATATATTAAGAAGAAGAAGCCGAAACCGGTTTGGCTCAGTGGATAGAGCGTCCGTCTGCGAACTGAAAGGTCCCAGGTTCGATTCCGGTCAAGGGCATGTACATTGGTTGCAGGCACATTCCCAGTAGGGGGCGTGCAGGAGGAGGCTGATCGATGTCTCTCTCATCAGTGTTTCTAACTTTCTATCCTTCTCCCTTCCTCTCTGTGAAAAATCAATAAAATATATTTAAAAAAAGAAGAAGAAGAAAAGCCATCTGCAGTATGCATTCTGTGTCATTCCTTTTATGTAACAAACTAAAATAGTATAGCTGCATAGGTCCACATAAGGGTATGTAAATACATAGAAAAAGATCTGGAAGGATAGGCACTAAACTGTCCTTTGGAGTGGAAAGTAGGACCAGGTGGAGAGTGAAGGGGAGATTTTTACATTTTTTATTTATTCCTCTATTTATGGATGATTACATAATACAGTCATTATTTTAAAGATTAAAATTGAATTTAAAGACATGGCAGGTATACTCATATGGCTATTGTAATCTTGGGACTATTACAACTTTATATATTATATTATTTTTACCTCTTTCAGCTGAGTTATTAAAAAAGCATTTCTTAAGCATCTACTTTGGATAGTAAATATTACATTGGAATTGTACTTAATGGTTTGCATCTATATGTTACAACTCTAAAGATAGTATATTAATTAGAATGCTATTGGCCTCGTGTAAAAAAACTAATTTAACTCAAGCAAGAAGGAGAATTTGGTAGAACAGTATTTCTTAAAATTGAATAATGTTCATTTCGCCTTTTAATTTTGTTCATCTTGTTTTAAAGAGAAAAAAAGACCCTTCAATGTTGACAAGTTATTTTTATCAAAATGTTACTTAAAATGCATAAATTATTTATAAGCTTATTATGCTTACAGTGCTTATAAAACATAAAATAAAATAAACTTATTAGTTAAATAACCATAAACTCAAAACATCACATTATTGACATTAATTTACTCTGATAAATGATGTTGCTTTGCTAAACTACAATTACCAATGTTGGGGAAAAATAGAAAAATGTGTCCGCATTTAGTTTCTCTATTTAATCTGCTTGTGCAATTTAGTTTTAATAATATTAACACATGCAGAGAGTGCCTGTTCATTTAAGCTTGTTACATGAAAAATGCAAAATGATATTAATAATTGTAAGGCTTTGTTTACTTGTTTGGGATAATTGGATGTTATACTTCACAAATGTTTGCCAGAGAGCATTCCCTAATGTCAATTTAAGGAGATGTCACTTGATATTTTCATAAAACTGTCTTGTTCCTTTGTAGTTAAGTTAGTGTTACATAAAGCCACATCAACTGAGTATATGAGCCAATTATTATTGGAACTGGGAACAGGAAAAAATATTTGAACTTCAAGTTCAATATTGCAAATGTTGGAAAAAAAAAAGTGTCTGTTTTAACCCAGAACTTTCTATTAGATTATTGGATGAAATAAACTTCATATAACTTTAAAAATGTGGGACCATTACTTAGTTTTTAAATATATATATATATATATATATATATATACATATATATATATATTATTATTATTATTGATTTTTTTACAGAGAGGAAGGGAGAGGGATAGAGAGTTAGAAACATTGATGAGAGAGAAACATCGATCAGCTGCCTCCTGCACACTCCCCACTAGGGACATGCCCACAACCAAGGTACATGCCCCCAACCAGAATCGAACCTGGGACCCTTGAGTCCGCAGGCCAACGCTTATCCACTGAGCCAAACCAGTCTCGGCCGTTACTCAGTTTTAAAAAATAAACTTCCACTTCATTTGACTTAACACATTAGGATCACTATGAAATTTTATTGGGATTTCCTGTTGTGCATCATGCAGCCTTTATTTGGTATGAGTACATGTTTGCATGTTATATGGAGCCTCTGTCCTCTTCTCTTTAGCCTGCAAAAACTAATGGAATATACTACTGTGTCACATCATGTCATTTTCCTGATGTCAAGTGTAAAAGAAAACTTGTTAAATAACAATAAACTACATAGACTTCAGTTTTAATCTTTCAGCTATAAAACATCACTATAAGAGCATTGTTATAATTCATGGTTCTAAGATTACGTGGCTTGGAGCTGGGACAGTACTACATTTAAATCATAGCCTAAACAAGAATATCAATCTTTCATTATATTGCTCTTAAACATGCATTCTGTGACATGATAGATCTTTAGGTGGCAGGTAGAAGATATTTGGGAGGAGAATTCTTTTCCCTGAAACTGCTATCTATAGCAGGTTCACCCCTGAGATCTTCAACCCAATCACTGCTGTGATCTTTGAAAACATATCTGATTAGGTCACCTCTCTGCTTCAAGACTTAAATGGTTCCTCAATCCATTAGGAGTCAACCTAAGCTCCTTGATGAGGCTTACCTTTATAATGTCATCTCAGGGTTGTTTAATTCCTTCCCTACTCCGGAATGAAATTTTGGTTTTACCTTTGCAAGGCCCAATGTATTTTAAAAAAATGTTTTCATTTATTTTCAGAGAGAGAGAGGAATGAAGTAGAGGGGTGAAGGGAGCGGAGGGGGAAGAGAGAGAGAGAGAGAGAGAGAGAGAGAGAGAGAGAGAGAGAGAGAGAGAGAAACAATGATGTGAGAGAAAAACATCAATAGGTTGCCTCCCATACACACCCTGACCCAGGATAGAACTCAAAACCTGGGTATGGCCCTGACTGGAATTGAACAGGTGACCTTCTGGTGCAAGGGATGACATTCAACCAACTGAGCTACACCAGTCAGGGCCAAGGGATTTTTTCTAAATATCAAAGACAAAGTCAGGCCTTCAAGTCCAGAGTTACACAAAGAAACATGGAAGCTTTGAACTTAATTTAATTTTATTTAAGTGGGGTGTGAGAGGAGCAAAGAATTGCCTTCAAAATGTTCATATTCATTTCTTAGACAAGGTTCAAGTTACCAGACTTCTGGGATCCTAACCCTTTGCTAAACACATTAGTTGCCTGCTCTAATGCCAATCAAATGCCTGCCTGAGAATCATGAGAGGAGCGCTTAAATGCTCTCTAGTTCAAGCAGTCTTCCAGAAAAGGACCTTTAACTTGAACACCTCCACACAAGGTGTTTCAAGATAATCCTGGTCCCTTTGCACCAACACTCCCCTCCCTTTTTAAAAAATATATATTTTTATTGATTTCAGAAAGGAAGGGAAAGGAAGAGATAGAGATGGAAACATCAATGATGAGAAGGAATCATTGAGTGACTGCCCGCTGCATGCCCCCTACTGGGGATTGAGCTCACTACTCTGGCTTGGGCCTCTTATTGGAATCAAACCTAGGACCCAGGCTGACGCTGTATCCACTGAGCCAAACCAACTAGGGCCCCACTTTTTTACACTAAAAAACTTTAGGCTGCCCTGTCTGTGGCCTCCTCTCTGTGTCACTGTTTCACTAATAAACTCCTTTCCTTTAAACTCTAAAAATAAAATAAAAATATTATTTTTTAGAGCAGTTTTAGGTTCACAGCAAAACTGATTCGAAAGTACAGAGTTCCCATCTAGCCAGTCTCCCCCACCATCAATATCCTGCAAAAGAGTTGTACCTTTATTACAACAGCTAAACCAACTTTAATACGTCATTACTTATCAAAGTTCATAGTTTACAGTAGGTATCATTCTTAGGGTTGTACATTCTATGGGTTTGGAAAACATAATGACATATATCCATCTTTATAGTTTCATACAGAATAGTTTCACTGTCCCCAAAACCCCCATACTTTATTAATTTATCCCTTTCTTCCTTTTCCCAAACTCCTGGCAACTACTGATTACTATCACCATAGTTTTGCCTTTCCCAGAATGTCATATAGTTGGAATTATATAGTATGTTGCCTTTTCAGAGTGACTTCTTTCATTTAGTAATCTATATATATAAAAGTAATCTGTATATCTAAGCAACCATATGAACTTTCAACCGTTTGACTGATAGCTATGATGCACACTGATCACCAGGGGTTGACACTCAATGCACAGGCATGGAAACATGGAACAGACTGATGAATCTCAGGGGGAAGGGGGAGGGTGGAAAGAGATTAACCAAAGATCTCATATGTATACTAGAGGCCTGGTGCATGAGGGGTCCCTTAGCCTGGCCTGCAGGAATATGGTCAAATCCGTGCACTGGGCCTCCAACATCCCCCAAGGCAGTATTGGATTGCAAGAGGGCACAGGCCAGCCCAAGGGACCCCGTGCACCAGGACTGTAGTATGATTATAAGTTTCCTCCATGTTTTTCAATGATTTGATAGCTCATTTCTTTTTAGCATCAACTAATACTCCTTTGTATGGATATACCACAGTTTATTTACCTATTCATGTATTGTAGAGCATTTTACTGGCTTCAAAGTTTTGGCAATTATGAATAAAACTGCAATAGATATCTGTGTTCAGGTGTTTGTGTGAATGCAAGTTTTCAACTCCTTTGAATAAATGCCAAGGAGCATGATTGCTTTATTGTATAATAAGTGTATGTTTAGTATTGTAAAAAACTGCCAAACTGTCTTCCAAAATGGCTGCAACATTTGCATTCCCACCAGCAATGAATGATACTCCTGTTGCTCTACATCCTTCTCAGCACTTGGTGTTGTCTGTGTTTTGGATTTTAAACATTTTAATAGATATGTAGTGGTATTTTATTATTGTTTTAGTTTTCAATTCCCTAATGACACATGCTGCTGAACATCTTTTCATGTACTTGTTTACTATTAAATATCTTTTTTGGTGAGGTATGTGTTAGCTCTTTGGCCTATTTTTAAATTGAGTTATTGTTTTCTTATTGTTGAGTTTTAAGACATCTTTTTTATATCTTGGTTAAAAGTCCTTCCTCTGATAAGTCTTTTGTAAATATTTTCTTTCAGTCTGTGGCCTGTGTTACCTGCCCTAATGTTGATCAAATACCTGCTTGAACATTGTGAGAGGGGAGCTTAAAGTTTCTATAGCCTATCCAGTCCTCCTGAGCAGGCCTTCCAACTTGAATACCTAGTGGCAAGGTATTTCAAACCTTTTTGGTCCCTTTGTACTCCTCATTTTTTCTTGTACTCATATTTTTATTTTCCCACTGTATTTCATTTTAACATTACTAGTTATACCCACTAAACTGATTTCATGACTTAATGTTTCAAAAATATTATGGTAGGACCTTAGCCAGTTTGGCTCAGTGTATAGAGCCTGCAGACTGAAGGATCCTGGTTTGATTCCAGTCAAGGGTATATGCCTGGGTTTTGGGCTCCATCCCAAGTGGGAACTGTGCAGGGGCAGCCAATCAATGATTCTCTCTCATCATTGATGCTTCTCTCTTTCTCTCTCTCCCACTCTCTCTTCCTCTCTGAAATCAATAAAAATTTATTTTAAAAATTACTAAAAAAATACTATGGTAGGTTAACCTGTCCATTTTATTTTTATTTAAAATATCTTTTTAAATTCACAGAGAGGGGAAAGGAGAGAGAAAGATCGATTTGTACATTATTTATACACTAGAGGCCCTGTGCACGAATTCGTGCAGTGGGTGGGGTCAAGGGGAGGGGCCCTGGACGGTTGGCGGCCCAGCCCCACTCCCTGGTCAAACTTCAGTTGAATTCCCAATGGAGGGGACAATTTGCATATTACCCTGTTATTATTTAGGACTCATTGGTTGACTCTTATATATGCTCTAATTTGGGATCGAACCCCCAAGCTTGGAATATTGGGATGACACTCTAACCAGCTGAGCAACCTGGCCAGGGCTAATGTGCCTATTTAAAAAGTCAATACAGCTGAAACCGATTTGGCTCAGTGGATAGAGCATTGGCCTGCGGACTGAAGGGTCCCAGGTTCGATTCCGGTTAAGGGCATGTACCTTGGTTGTGGGCACATCCCCAGTGGGGGGCGTGCAGGAGGCATCTGATCGATGTCTCTCTCTCATCAATGTTCCTAACTCTCTATCCTTTTCCCTTCCTCTCTGTAAAAAATCAATAAAATATATTTAAAAAAATTAAAAAGTAAAAAGTCAATACACATATAGAAGTGTCTAGTTCACAACAGGTGAGCCCTCATTTTTTTTTTCTTTTCTTTGGGCAGCCAAATTTAACTTTAGCTGCAATTTATATTTTGCATTTCTATGACATCTATATGTGTAATGCTTATGTATGCAATGCTTATATGTATAAATGGTTATACTTTTCATAATTAAGTAAACTAAAGACTCATTATGTTGGGCTTCTCCATATCAATGCTAATTTGATCTGGACTGATGACAAGCAATTAGTCACATTTGACTCTTCACCAAGGAATTTATATGATCCTGGGTCATATTTAATCTACAACAAACAGTTCAAGAAGTAAACATTTTTAAAGGATTGCTTTACATTGATTGCTAACATGGAACGATGACCCTACATTTACATAAACATTATATTTTTCCATGTATTTTTACATATACTACTCATTGACCTCTCACAATAATTCTCAGTTTCAGCTAAAACAGAAGATATTACTCACATTTTGCACTTGATAAAACTGGGGTACAGAGGATTAAACTTGTGGTCTCAACACTAGCTGTAGATAGGAATAGCTCAGTGAACTTTGAAAATAGAGCCAATGCCCGTGTTCCAGAGATGCTGATCCAAATGGTCTGGATGGAACTGAACATCAATATTTTCCAAAATGTCCTCAGGTTAGTCCAATGGGCAGTGAGAGTTGAAATCCACTGGGTTACAAGTGCTGAGTTTAAGACACCAATTTGACAAGTAAAACTAGATTTCATAATATAGTAAGTGCTTTTTACCACTTCTCCAGTCCTCTACTTCCCCACTACATTAAAAGTTGTAATGATAGAATCACTGTGGGAAAGCTATTCTGGAAATTCATTTGAATCACTGTATGTTCTCAACATTTATAAAATATAATTTCCTAGAAATATTCTCAATACAGACTTCTTGCTAATTCCAACTGACTTTTTTTTTTTCTGAGTTAGTGTGAACTGAGAATTCTTACTGCTTCTCATGCTATGTTCCTAGGTAAGTCCAGGAGAGTAGAGATGGTTCTGCTGACTTAAGGCATTATGATTGTCCATTCTTTTTCTTTAAATTAAATACGTTTTTATTGCCTTTAGAGAGAGAGAGAGTAAGGGAGAGGGAGAGATAGATGTATGCTTGGTCACCTGCACACACCTTAATGGGCATTGAGGTGGAAACCCAGGCATGTGCCCTGACTGGGAATCAACAGGTGACTTTGGTGCATGGGGCGATACTCAATAACTGAGCCACACTAGCCAGGGCATGATAGTCATTCTTAATTATTTTTTATGCATTAAAAAATAAAGAGATTATATTATCTATCCTTGACATCATTATCACACCTAATAAACATAACATTAATTTCCTAATATTCTCTAATAACCTTTCCAAATTAAAATATTTTCTAGTTGTCCTGAAATTATCTTTTATGTTTATTTGTTCAAGAGAACTACATACAATTTGTTATAAATTCCCTTTAATCTGGAATTGCTTTTTAAAGAACTATTAAAAAAACTTTTTATGAAGGAAAAATTTAAATTATAAAAGAGAGAAAGCAGTGTAATTAACTCCAAGTGCCCATCACCCAGCTATACTAAGCATCATCTCTTGGCCATTCTTGTTTAATCTATATTCTAATAAAAATATATATATATATATATATATTTAAAATTGATTCCAGAGAGAGGAAGGGAGAGAAAGAGAAAGAAACATCAACCAGGAGTCTGACCAGGAATCAAACCCACCACTTTTTGATGTCTGAAGTGATGCTCCAACCAACTGAGCCACACTAGCCAGTACAATCCACGTTCTCATTTTGTCTGCCAGGCTCCCCTCCCTGGATTGTTTTGAAGCAAATTCTAGACACCATAGAATTTTACCTGTAAATATTTCAGTATGCATGTGCTCTGACTGGGACTTGAACTCTGACCTTCTGGTTCATAGCTCAGCGCTCATCCACTGAGCCAAACCAGCCAGGCTGTTTTTCTATTTTATTTTTTATTTAACTGATTCTATTAAAATTGATATTTATATTAAAATAGCTCTTTAAAAAAACATATCCACAATACCTAAAAAAATTAACAATGATTCCTGAATATAATCCAATATCCAATCAAATTTTCCCATTAAAAAAACAATTGGCTCATTCTAATCAAAAGGCAAACAAGACCAAACACTACATTGATTGATATGTCTCTTAAAACTTTTAATCTGTTTATTCCCTTTTCCTTGAAATATAATGTTGAAGAAAATAGGCTGTTTGTTTTATAGCTTTCCACATTATATATTTTGGAGATTATATCATCAAGATACCATTGAACATATTTTCTGTCCCTTTTATTTCCTGCAAACTGGTAGTTAACACTAATGGTTTGATATTATTCAGATTTTTTTTTTTTTGGTAAGACTCCTTCAACGACAGTTATGTGTACTTCTGTCAGCAGACACATAACATCTGGTTGTTTCTTTTTGTTATGCTAGGAGTTATTGATTATCAGTGCTTATATCTACTATTTCATTAAGGATTACTACCATCCCAATTTGTTTTTGTGTTATTTTATTTTGTTTTTCATGATATTGATGAGACTAGGCTAGATATTGTGGAGATTGTCACCCTAAATTTGACTGTTTCACATGTCATTTAACTTGTTCCTTTCCCCCTGAAAGTTCCTGTAAGTGGTTGTTATAGCTTAAATCTTGAAGGTCCCTCTCCAAATCATGTCAAAACCCAGCAAAGTGTACTCACATTCTAAGCTAAAAGAATTTGGCTCTAATCTTTTACAAAAGGCTCTTAAAATAATGTAATGCTTTAAATTTAGTTAAGAATAAATCTTTCAGGAGAAACCAAAATGGCAGCATAGGTGAATACCTAAACTGCTGCCTCGCACAACAATTTCAAAACTACAACTAAAAGACAGAATGGAAATTCTACAACTCGAAGGAAAGAGAGGGGCTCATGGAGACTCGGAGAAGCTGCAAAAAGCTGAGGTAGAGACGTGCGTGGAGAGGACGGATGGCGGAGTGCCTGGCTGGCTTCCTCTTCTGGGAGAGAGACAGAAACTCCCAACTGCATTGAACCCCAGTTCCGACAGCACTGAACCCCAGTTCTGGGCGAGACTCATATGGGAGGAGTCTGGACTGTAGTGAAAAGGGAGGAGTGCACAGAAACTTAGGGGAGCCGAGAAAGTTTTCTATGAGCAAAAGGTATTTGACTGAACAAAAACGTTTATATAGCTATCAGTCAGCTGTGAAAATCCCTTTTTCTTGGCACTCTATTCTCTGCTGGGTGTTATTTAATTTTTTTTTTTTTTTTTTTTTACTAACCTAATGATCCAAAGCTGCTTTCTCACTGGGGAGAAAAGGGCGTCTTAATTCGTGTTACTATAATTACTGGTGAGCTTGAACATTTTTCCATGTTTGTTAACCAGGTTTAAAATGGTTTGCTTGGGACGTGGCTTATATTGAATTAGAGGGTTGTCAGTCCATTGAAAGACAAGAGAAATGGAACCCGGGAATACCTCCTTACATTTAAGTTTTGCCTCCGCCCCTAGATTTTCCCCTACAAAAGAGCTCTTTTTGTGTGTCATAGGTCAGGGAGAGGAATCTCCGTCGGTAAAGCTGGAGGAATACTACGGTCTCCACCTATGAGTGTGTGTCCATCGGAAGAGCTGCTGAGCCCTGCACACCCTGGACTAGATGTCGCCTGCTCTCTCCGCAGGCGTGGCCTCGCTCACTCGGCCTTCGATTGGCCCGCCTGCCTCCGCCGAAGTCGCAGCGGATTGGCTTCCGCGGTGGATGCGAGGGAGGAGCGGCTGCTTCTGCCTTACTCAGACCCCACTTTTTTAACTATAGCTATGGTTACC
>PVJN01036741.1:0-21298 GCA_004026805.1 Lasiurus borealis | reverse complement strand
GTTTGGAGTTGATGAACTCCTTTAGCTTTTTCTTCTCTGTGAAGCTCTTTATCTGCCCTTCAATTCTGAATGATAGCTTTGCTGGGTAGATTATTCTTGGTTGTAGGTTCTTGCTATTCATCACGTTGAATATTTCTTGCCACTCCCGTCTGGCCTGCATCATTTCTGTTGAGAAATCAGCTGACAGTCGTATGGATGCTCCCTTGTAGGTAATGAACTGTTTTTCTCTTGCTGCTTTTAATATTCTCTCTTTGTATTTTGCTCTTGGTATTTTAATGATGATGTGTCTTGGTGTGGTCCTCTTTGGATTCCTTTTATTTGGGGTTCTGTGTGCTTCCTGGACTTTTAAGTCTATTTCTTTGACCAGATGTGGGAAGTTTTCAGTCATTATTTCTTTAAATAGATTTTCAGTATCTTGCTCTCTCTCTTCTTCTGGCACCCCCACAATTCTGATGTTGGTATGCTTGAAGCTGTCCCAGAGGCTCCTTACATTATCTTCCCATTTTTGGATTCTTTTTTCTTCTTGCTTTTCCAGTTGAATGTTTTCTGCTTCTTTATATTTCAAATTTTTGACTTGATTCTTGCCATCCTCTAGTCTGCTGTTAGGACTCTGTATAATATTTTTTATTTCAGTGTCTCTAGTTTGTCCTTTTTCATCTCCTCTTGAGTCTCACTAAATTTATCCAACTTTTCTAGCATATTCTTGAAAAACCTTATAAGCGTGGTTTTGAACTCTATATCCAGTCGTTTTTTTTTCCTCCATTTCTTTTGTTTGTGATCCCTTCCTTTGTCTCCGCATTTTCACTATGCCGGGGAAACTTCTGTGTTGAATTCAGCTTTATACCAGACCTGCAAAACTGAAGAAGCCTCTGTTGGCTTGGGATGGGTGAAGTCTCAGGGCTTAAGGGACCGCCTTGCCTTCCAGTCGGCCCCGCCCTCCACGGCCCCCGAGTCTCACGTGACTGGGTAATCGCTGGAGCGGTCCTTGTGCCCGAGTGCCCGCAGTGCTTCTAGACAGCTGCCCCTCCGGTTCCCCCGCACACCAGGACCACACGAGACTAGGTCCCCAGGGTTTCGCCCAAACGGGCTTAGTGGAGTCAGAAGTGGCACAGTTGGGAGGGTCTGTCTCCCGCCCACTCGCAAAAGCCAGTGGCACAATCAGCAATCTGTCCTGTGCACAGTGCAGTGCGCGCCACCAGACCTTGGATCTTTTGTGACTCCCCTAAATTTCCATGCACTTCTCCCTTTTCGCAGTCCAAACTCCCCCCTTATGATTTTTGGCTGGATCTGGGGTTTAGTGTCGTAGGATAAGGGGGTTCAATGCCTTTGAGAGTCTCTGTCTCCCTCCTGTCAGAGAAAACCAGTCAGGCACTCTGGCACCCGCTCTTTCAGCGCGCGCGTCTCTGTACCTCAGCTTTTTGCAGCTCCTCTGGGTCTCTGTGAGCCCCTGTCTTTCCCTCTAGTTGTAGAACTTCCACTCAGTCAGCTTTCCTGTGGTTCTGGATGATGTCCATTCTGTCTTTTAGTTGTAGTTTTGAAATTGTTGTGCAAGGCAGCAGTGTAGGTGTTTACCTATGCCGCCATCTTGGGTTCTTTATCACTGATGTTTCTATCTCTCCCTCTCCTTTCTGCTCTGAAGTCAATAAAAATATATTTAAAAAAAATTGAATTCTAGAAACCCATTACAAGTCACTAATATCTGTTAAGTTTCCTCATCTTTTAACTGAATAGGTATGCTAGTTACCCCAGCTTCAATATACGAATCTATGCCATTTTTAACAACTAAGAAATAATAAATGTTTTGATGCTCTAGTGAAAATATGAAATCTAAACAATGTTGGAAAGTCCTAGTGTTATTTATAGGGTAAAAAAACCCATTATGAAGAAAAAAGCTTTGACAAGCCTTAAAAGGTTAGAAGAACTTACTGAGATTTCTCTATACAGGTTCTGCTCAACCTGATGCTGTCTGCCACTTTGTCACTTTGAGATCCACATACTGGTGGGACAGCAGCCAAAAAAATCAGTTTATTGTGTTGGTCATTGCTTTCAGGAGAGGTTAGATTTGACTATTAGAGAAAGGAGAAATTCACAGAGGTACCTTGGGGTTTCCATGTCCCGGGTTTATCCAAACAACCACAATCTGGAAAAGGACAAAGGACTTTGAGCCCTCAGTAAAGATGTGGCTTATCACACTGGGGTGAGCAGCTATATACAGCTGAAGCACTGGCTAAGAGTAAGGGAACTCTGGAAAGGCCATTAGAGGAAAGATCTGACATAATCATAGCCTTGTGACAAGCAGTGGCGATGGGACTAGCTGGTTCCACTAACCGTCCTGTGATCTGTTTTCTAGAGATTATAGCTGGCTTCCCTCAACTCAAAAAGTCCTGAGTAGACTTAATGTGGGCATGAGTGGGCGGATAAAACAGATACTTTTGGTGCTCTGTGTCATATCTCCTCTGCACCTCTGACTTCAATTGTAGCTGTGAGCTCAAATGCTATTGATAGCAGCCTACCTCAAGCAACAGAAATCCCTTCATTTGTCTGCTATAAGGCCTTCTCCAAGGTCCTGCTTGGCTGAGGGCAAGCATAGCCTTCAAATGCATGTTAATACCTCAGGAGAATCAACTATTAGGGATTGGGGTCAACAGACAAATGCCCCAGCTTTATGGTCTCCAGAGAGGGGGTTATGGGAGGCATTTCATAGAGTTGTCAGAGGTGGAATTGAGCTCTTGTCGCCTACAGAGCAACTTCAGTCACACACCTGTGTACTGGCATTTCCTCCTTTCCTGGCTCTTTCCTATTCCAGATTCCTGGTATCACCTCCCAAACAAACTACCTGAACTCAAGTTCTTGGTTTTTCTTGTAAAGGAGCACAAACTGAAACACATTTCCATTAGACCAGAAATAAGACCAGCATATCCACTCTCACTGCTACTGTCCCACATGATACTGTCATTATTTATAAATGAGCTGGACTTCTACATAGAAATCCCAGAGTCAATACATAATCTATTGGAGCTAGCAAAGTGTGTGATATATCAAATTAATTGATAAGAATTAGTAATTTTCCTCTAGATCAGCAATAACCAACTAGAAAATACAATGGAAAAAAGATTCTGTGCATAGTAGCAATACAACCATATTAAAGAATAATAAGATCTTTATGAAATTTTAAGAAACACTTAAAGGAAGTTCTGAATAAATAGTCATGTTTGTGATATTGTAAAATGTCAGTTCTCCCCAAACTAATCAATAAATTCAACGCAATTTCAATTAAATTTCAGTGGGACTTTTTTTCTCCATCTTCCCCCACTCCCCAAAACCCTAAATTTATTCTAACAGATCCATATGGAATAATAAAGGTTCCCAAAAATAGCTTAGTCAATTTTGCAAATAAATAAATAAATAAATAAGGCCTATGAGGAGACCAAATATGAAAAACAACACATACAATGACAATACAAATTGTTATGTAGGAACATTCAGAAATTGGTATAACAGAATAAAGACTTAAAAAATTGACACATATCAGCATTGATAAAACTGGTTCATTATAAGGAGAAAAATATTGGTGAACCTTATTCAAAGTTACTTGTAAAATGTATTAGATGTGAAAGGTTAGACTGTAAGTTTAATTAAGTAAAAGTTTGTGATCTTGTAAAGGTCTCTGTAACACTCTCAAACTCAAAACTAAGAGAATAAATTGATTTTACTATATTAAAAAAAACAGGAAACACTGACAAAGTTATCATTTGGATGAGAGATATTAATAAAATCCACAACTGATAAGGGATTAATACTTAAACCATAGGAAGAAATTTTGCAAATCAACAAAAAAGACCTTGACCCAGTGTTAAAATAGGCAATGAATGAAAACATACTTGTTTCCCATTAGATCACAGTGTAAGGTTTTAAAGTGTTATTAGAAAATTTACAAAAAGAGAAACAAAAATGTTGAGTAACAATAAGGGGATATTTAAACTTATTAATTAGGAATCAGATAAAGGCAAAATGAAATGAGACCTCACTTTACAACCATTCCATTTACAAAGTCTAGGAAGTTAGGTGGCACCAATGCTGGTGAGGGTACAGACAAAAGTGGTACTCGTGCATGCAGTGGGATGGTAAACTGGTGCCGTCATTCTGTAGAGTCATCTATTCTGGGTAAAATTAAATATTTATATACCTGGGACCCAGGACTCCAACTCCTGTTTCATACCCACTGAGAAGTCGTGAAAAGTCAGTAAGAGAATTATGTACAGAGATTTTGAAGTAGATATGGTAGAGATAACCCTTCATTATTGGCATGCAAAAGTAAAATGTGGTGTGCACACTAGGAAATACTACACAACCACCATAATAACCTCTTAGAGGCATATACTAAAGAAGTAGTTGTCAATCATGTGGTTAGACATGAAAAGAGAAGATGCCTTTGTCAAAGGCTAAGCCTTTATTATTAACCTCATGACAAAAGGCTAATTACCCAACTCCTTCTACTTAGGAAATAGACAACTCTGACATCTGCTTTCATATCAAGTCTTTATTAGGAAGTAAAGTGCTCAGTATTACACATTAATGAAATTCTCAATTGTTAAGAGTCACCTGCATAAGTAACTTCTTTTTAATAATATTAATATAAAGGGAAGATAGGAGAGGGATGAGGAAAAAATTCTCCATGACTAAATAAAAAAAATACGTAACTTGGGGGTAATAAGAATTTTGCAGAATTTTACAGGTGAAATGAAAACAGTATAACAATAAGTGTCATAAGACTCTCTAGTGACCATAATTCATATATGGCACATGGTTAATACACATGGATACCACATAATGGCTGCACTTCAAATTGAAGTTTGTTTACATGTAATAACATGGTACACATACATAAATACATACACTCACTATCCCTGGAACGCAAACTTTAGTACCTAGTAATAAGGACTTGGTGTAGTATACGGAAATAAAGGTGAAGATGAAGCCATGGGAAATAACTGTTAAAGAAACCCAGTGTGTATCACCTCTATGGCAGTCAGCTTAGAAAGGTTTGTTGCTAATGTTTTCATGGAAGATTTGACACATTCTACCAATTAATTCAACAGTATTAAAAAAATACTGAATTAAAAAACAGGTCTCTCTTCTATTCTCCAATTAAGTTTTTCACACCAGCACTGTATTCTCTCTTGCTTGTCCCATTAGCTCTCAAAAGGTCATCTTACTCAAGACTTAAAAAAAAAAATATATATATATATATATATATATATTTTTTTTTCATTGAGAAATAAATTTCTTCCCCATTAATTTGGTAAGACGCTCTCCTAATGAAAAAACAAGCCCTAGCTGGTTTGGCTCAGGGGATAGAGCATCGGTCTGCGGACTGAAGGGTCCCGGGTTTGATTCTAGTCAAGGGCGAAGGCCCAGGGTTACAGGCTCAGTCCTCAGTAGGGGGCGTCCAGGAAGCAGCCAATCAATGATTCTCTCTCATCATTGATGTTTCTCTCTCTCTCTCCCTCTTCTTTCCTCTCTGAAATCAATATAAATATATTAAAAACAAAAAACAAGAACAAGAACAAAAACAAAAACACCCCCCAAAACCCATTGCTACAAACTCAAACTTTGGCTGACACTTTCTGTTAATGCGTGAACTTTCAATACCAAAACCTCCATTTCATAAAATTGAGCTCTATGTAGAGTATACATCCTAGGTTTGAAATACAGATCAAGAGCATTTGAGTTCTGTATTCTTAAAACAGTATACATGTACACTTTAGTTTTATAATATATTTATATGAATTTTACCACTCCCTTCAAATTTTGTTTAAAATGAACATATTTACTACAAATTTCAGTACTAACTAGACAATTTAATAAGCAGCTCTTCCTAGATTAGATGCAACATCATATTCAGTTGCAAATAAGTTGAGTTGTATGGAAAAGGGAATATATAGTAAATCTTCATATTAAATTAATTATTAGAAAAAGTTGAACTTAGTAATAAGGCTCCTCCTTCCAATTTTCCTATGTTAAAGTCCGAGAAGACATTTTAACCCATGGTTGATCTTTGAGGTTTCATGCAGCTCATTTCAAATGGGAGAAAAATAGTGTAAAAATTAAGTAAAACAGTTATTCCCACAGATACTAGATATGATTAAAGAACAAAAAAAAGCACAGAATTCAACATTTATCTGAACCATTCATACATATTCTAGCATAATGACTATATACCCATTCTATGTTTTGGAGTTCTTTTCCAGCTTGTCCTTTAGAAAAGTTTACCCCAGGAAGGTAGTTGAAATAAAAGGCTCCTTTCTTTTCTTTTCTTTCTTTCTTTCCTTTTTTTCTTTTAAAAAGCTATATATTAAGCCCATTGAGCCATTGAGCCAAGCTTGGGTAGGAAGGAATGCCCTTACTTTCCCTTTACACACTGGGCTAAAATGACAATACTGATTTTTGTGATTGAAAATAAAACTCAGAAGCCTTTAAGTAGTTCTCTTCTAGTTTAAAAGTCAACTTCATTGTCAATTGAGAAGACTCAGTTGTGGTACCAAGTGAGTACACCACTTCTTAAACTTTACAGATTTTTTTTTAATGTACTCAATATTTACACCTAATGACTTAAATGAATAACAAAAAAAATCTTCTTTGATCCAAGGGCAAAGTTGATTTAAAATAAATTAAAGTGCAGAAGAATTAACAATTGATCACAATGACCAACATCATGTTCTGGTCAGGGCATATAAATACAGCAGGTCCTGGAATAAAGTCATTTTATTATTAATGTTTATGCTGTGGGAACATAACTCTTGCCTATGTCAATTAGCCTATGGTAAAATTGGTTTCATTATATTTTGTTCTCACCACAGTTCCAAGAACCAATCCTTGATGTTAAGTGAGGACGTACTGTAGTAACCTTGCAATGGCGATTCAGGAAGCCACCTTCTCACCTATTAGAAACACATTTCCTAACACATATTCTACACGTGCATATTGGAACTCCCATTTCCACCAGTGCCTTCCATTCCTTCTGTAGACTGAGAGGAAGAAGGGCGGGAGCTTCTGGGGTGAGGCTGACCATTTAGTCCCACAGGGGTGCCTAAACCATGACTTATTTGGGAAGCTGCATCATCGGATTCCCAGCGTTCCAACTCTTCACGCACTAGCCGTTCCATCTGTTCCCTGTGGATTTCACTCTCACGCCCCAGTCTTTCATCCTATAAGGAAAAAAGAAACCAGGAAGTTAGGGATGCACATTTTCTTTCTCTTTTTTCTAAACCTTACCCAAGGAGATGTTTTTTAATTGCTTTTTAGAGAGAGAGAAGAAGGGAGAGAAAAAGAGAGAAACACTGACTGGTTGTCTCGCTTTTGTGCCCAACCAGGTATCAGACTCACAACCTTTTTGATGCATGGGATGAAATCCAGCCAATGAGCCACACCAGCCAGGGCAACTGATGGGTATTCTTGTACATAAAAATTGCCTTAGGAAATTTGGTGATCAAGTAATCTGTTTATAATTAGGTATGTCTAGAGACTTAAAATATATAACAACAATTCTTAGTTACTACAATAACTTTTTTGCTTAATTTTTTAAAAAATGATCATCCTTTTAATCTTCCTTCTGCTTTTCTGTAATTTCCAAAGCTTTTGTAATAAGCAAATCTACATTGGGAGGGAAACTACCAATTGCTTTGTCTTATTCTAAAGTTCTTTGTTTTGTTTTTTTATTTTTTATTGTCGATAGTATTATAGATATCTCCCATTTTCCTCCCTTTCTCCCCTCCTATCTCCTATCCACCCCCTCAGGTCTTCACTACCCTATTGCCCGTGTCTATGGGCTATGCATATCAATTCTTTGGTTTGGTGTGGCTCAATGGTTGAGTGTCAACCTATGAACCAGGAGGTCATGGTTCAATTCCCGGTCAGAGCACATGCCTGGGTTTTGGGCTTGAACCCCAGTGGGGTGCGGAGAGGAAGCAGCCGATTGTTGTTTCCCTCTCATCATTGATGTTTCTCTCTCTCTCTCTCTCCTTCTCCCTTCCTCTCTGAAATTAAAAACAAAAGTGTATTTAAAGTGCAGCCGACTTGTCTCAGTGGTTGAGTGTCGGCCTATGAATCAGGATGTCAAGGTTCGAATCCCCCGCAGGGCACACACCTGGTTTGTGGGCTTAATCCCCAGTGTGAGGTGTGCAATGAAGCAGCTGATCAGTGATTCTCTTTTGCTTAATTTTACCATCTACTGATGTGATGCCAGGACCATCAGTGTGTGAAGTATTAAGAAAGTCACACCTCTCGATTATCATTTGCTATGCATTGATCTGCAGTATGGAGAAAGGTTTTTAATAGAAACCTTTCCTATTAAAAGGGTTACATATTACCACTACCCTAATGTTGTACACATCAGACTTACCTCGGCCACTCCATCCAGCAGTCTTCCCAGCACTTCCCTTCTCTTTAGTTTGGCCCGCTCCATGATCTCCAGCTTCACTATCACAGCATCAATCTTGGACACGATGCTGCCAATGGAGTGCTCCATACGGTCCACTCGTCTCACTAGGCTGCAGGAGACCACAGATGGGAGGGACAAAGCCACCTTGTGCTGTTGTCTTTTCAGCCTAGTTTGCTTTTCAAATGGAAGTGCTAATATTTTTTTCTTCAACAATATGATAATCTGAAACTTTTCCCAAGTAGTCTCAACCTTTAGAGATGAACTCTCAAACATTGCTGGTGGGGAGCGCTAAATGGCACAACTTTTCTATAAGGAGGGAATTATATTAGAAGTCCTAAAAATGTATGCCTACCCTTTATTCAGATATTCCATTCTTTGAAAATTTTCTAAAGAAAATAATTAAGCAGCCTGGTGGTTGAATGCCGACCCATGAACCAGGTCATGGTTCAATCCCCAGTCAAGGCACATACCCAGGTTATGGGCTGTATCCCTAGTAGGAATGTGCAAGAGGCAGCGGATTGATTATTCTCTCTCATTATTGATATTTCTATCTCTCTACCTCTCCCTTTCTCTTTGAAATCAATAAAAAACATTCTTAAAAATATATAAAATTCATAATATGTATAATTTTTGACTACCAGGATATTCAGTAGAGTTCTGCTTAATAGTAGGTCATCAAAAAATTATTACATTAGATAATAGATTATTTAAGCCCTAGCTGGTTTGGCTCAGTGGAGAGTCGGCCTCTGGACTGAAAGGTCCTGGGTTCGATTCTGGTCAAGGGGCATGTACCTCAGTTGCAGACTTCCTTCCTCCCCACCCCCCTGCCCCGCTTCTCCCCCTTCTGGCCACCCCGGTTCTGTCTTTTCTTTTCTCTTCCACTCTAAAAATCAATGAAAAAATATCCTCGGGTGAGGATAATAAATAAATAAATAAATAAATAAGTTGTTCATCTATAAAGTAGACTCTAAGGAGACATCAGAAATTATATTCTGAATGAATATTTAATGAAATAGAATGATGTTCACAATACATTAAGTAAACAAAGTAGTTAGAAAATAGTATATTCACTTATGACCCCATTATTTTGAATAAATAAAATGCTGGAATCCTTAAAAAAATAAGTAGGAAACAAGTGGAATGGTGGTGTGAGGGCTCTGTAGGCCCTCTCTCCAGTGAAACAACCATACTATTGAATATTATTTAAAATTTTGTCTTAATTTCTGAAAATTTCTTAAGAACATAGAGCAAATAAAGAAGCATTTAATGCAATCCATGAAATTTCAGTAAGAAGAGTGAGAGTCTATGACATCTGAGGCACACGCTGCTTCATCTCATCTGCCCCCAGCTCCGTGGGACAGAGCACCATTCTTGGTGGGTGGGTCAGAGGACACAGCACTCTTTCTCCCCTTAGATCCCAGTGGAGAGCTACAGTATTTCCCAGGGAGGAGGCAGGTTGCCAGCATTTCTCATCCCATGCTTCCACCCAAAATCTCTGTTTTAGAAGCTCTGACCCAGGCTAAGAATGGCTAAATATAAGGCTCTTTTCTCACATCTAATAATGGAAATGGTGGTGATAAGGAGTGAAGATGAGACTGGTCACTTCAACAAATTAAACTATTTACCAGCTAGTTTACCGGAGAGAACCAGGGAAGGAGATAGCAGCTAAGAAGACAGCTAAAGACTGGCTTCAAAAATTACCTATCAAAGGGGCCTGAACTTAATAAGAATGTAGAGCAATTTATATCCCGAGGCATTATTGAAAATAATAGGCCAATCAGCCAACAATTAGTGGAACCTAAAAGGTGGAAGTGATATCAACGGAGGCAGAGGCTTGACAAAGAATCAGGGAAAGACCAGGAGAGTTCTGATAGAACCAGTCTTCCCAGGATACTGGTGTGCTAGGTCTGGCTGGGCCCTCTGAAAAGCAGCATCAGAGGCTTCACATGGTAAAGAAGGCAGGATGACTTCAATAAAAAACAAACTCAAAAACACATTCTATAGGAAGGAGAATTAGGATCCAGAATTTCTGTAATGTTATTTAATATCTTTAGTTTTCAATAAATAATTATGAGACACAGAACAGGAAAATGTGACCATACACAGGGAGATTTGGGGGGGGGAGGGAGAGCAGAGAGGGGAGAAGCAGGCAACAGAAATGGCTTTGCGAGGGCCCAGATAGATTTAGTAGACAAAGAGTTCAAAGTAGCTATCATAAACATATTTAAAAACTAAAGAAAATCATTCTTAAAGAAATAAAAGACAATATGATGCCATTGTGTTTTCAAATAGAGGATATCAATAAAGCAATAGAAATCATTAAAAAGATCCAAATAGAAATTCTGGAGTTGAAAAGTACAACCTATTAAATGAAAAAATTTATTAGAGGGTCTCAACAATAGATTTTAAACTGCAGAAGAAAGAATCAGTGAACTTGAAGCTATATGGGTAGAAAATATGCAATCTGAAGAACAGAGAGAAAAAAGAATGAAGAAAAATGAACAAAGCCTAAGAAAAATGTGGAATACTATTAAGCACTTCAATATACACATAACAAGGAAAGGAGAGAGGAAAGGAGAAGTAAACTATCTGAAGACATAATGGTTGAAAACCTACGAAATTTGATGAAAATATTATACATCCAAGAAGCTTAATAAACATCAGATAGGATAGCTGCAAAGGGATCTATACTCAGATATATCATAGTAAAAATACTGAAAGATAAAGACAAAAAAAATATTGAAAGCAGTAAGAGAAAGATAATTTGTCATGTACAGGGGAACCTCAGTAAGATGTCTTCTCATCTGAAACAATAGAGGATAGAAATAAATAAAAGTAAAATAAAAATATTCCTTGATCAATGAATACTGAGGGAATCCATGCAAGCAGGCCTGCTTTATAAGAGATACTAAAAGAGTTCTGCAAGCTGAAAGCAAGTGATCCCAGACAGTACTGTAATTATAATTTATATGAAAAAAACAAAGAACACTGATAAAGGTAATTATGGAAATACTAGAGGCCCAGTGCATGAAGTTCATGCAGGGTGAGGAGGGGGTTCCTCAGCCCAGCCTGTACCCTCTCCAATCCGAGACCCCATAGGGGATGTCTAACTTCCAGTTTAGGCACCATCCCTGTAGACATCCCTCTCACAATCCAGGACCACTGGCTCCTAACCACTTGCCTGCCTGCCTGATCACCCCTAACTGCCTCTGTTTGCTAGCCTGATGCCCTTAACTGCTCCCCTGCCAGCCTAGTTGCCCATAACTATCCTCTCCTGCAGCCTGGTTGCCTCCAACTGCCCTCCCCTGCTGGCCCAGTTACTCCTAACTGCCCTCCTCTGCTAGCCTGGCCCCTCCCTACTGCCCTTTCCTACTGGCCTTATCACCCACAACAACCTCTCCTGCCAGCCATCTTGTTAGGGAGCAGCTATCTTGTGTGTTGGAGTGATGGTCAATTTGCACATTACCTTTTTATTATATAGGATACAAGGCAATATGAATTCATAACTTCCTCCTTTTTCCCTTAACTGATTTAAAAAGCAACAGTAAGAGACAAATGTACATAAAATAAATGTCCTAATGCATTTGATAATAATGAGACAAAGGAGATGGGTCAGAGCAAAGTTGTATGGCAATACCTTTATACTTACACTTGAAACTCTTCATAAGAAACCCCACTGGAGATGCTTCCCCTCCTTCTGGAGCTGTGCCCACTGTCTTCATCGTCTTCCTCCTCAGAGTCGTCCAGGCTTCGTGGGAAACTTCTGCTGCTCATGGGACGTGGTAAAGAGCTGTGATCCAAGTCCAGGTCCTCCTGAAGAAATGAGGCCATTGAGCAGGATCACCTAGACCCCACAGAACTTTACCCAGGACTTGGACCAATGAGAAGAGGGCATGTGCCATTTACCTCTGGTCTCTCTGTGGTTCACATCAGACTGTAATTCCCACACTTGGTAATTTCATGCATTGGCAAATTTTCAAAACAGATTTTAATTAACAGTGAGGAGTTATTGTTGTTTGGACAAGAAAGAACATAGAAAAAGTAAATGAAGAAATATACTCCTTTTCATAAAAGATAACCCATTTAATAGCTACAAAGTAGAAAAGATATCATCTCAGAATAAAAATTTGGCTAAATATAGTCTTATGAAAATTGTACTCTTTGTCTTCTTGTTCACATTTCACTACGATTGGTGGTTTTTCGTGTAATGGTACTGTTCTGTGGAGCAGCATTTAGAAAAACTATTATCTTCTCATAGGAAAATAACTTATGTTTAACATGCACCTTCATTCTTTGTAGCTCAATTACAAAATTACTATTAAAGTTTTAACCTATTTTTTATTATAAAAGCCCATGTAAGTTTACTTTTATTAGTTTAATAAATATTCAACTAGAATATTTAAATTAGAGGCCCAGTGCATGAAAACTCATGCACTGGAAGGGGGTATCCCTCAGCCTGGCCTGCCCCCTCTCACAGTCTGGGACCCCTCAGGGGTGGGAGGCGACCTGGCAATCAGGGGAAGGTGAAGTCCCCATCACACATCTTTTGCTGCCACTGCAGGCAGCACAAGCTCAGCTGGCCCTGGTTACCTGAGCCTAGGGTGGCTCTCGGCAGCTGCCATCCAAGGCTTGCCTGTTCCTCGGGCCAGCCTTGGGCAGCTGGGGGACTGAGGGAACTGGATGCTGCCATCTTGTGGCTATGGGCACCGCCATCTTTGAAGGCATGGCAGTCAATTAGCATATTCCCTCCTTATTGGCTGTGGGCACCTCCATTTTTGTGATGATGTGAGGGTCAATTAGCATATTCCCTCTTTATTAGATAGGATGTTGATTTCAAGAGTAACTAATTTTATATCTCCTAAGAAATATTACCCACATCCCCTCTCATGAACATTGTGAAATATGAAACTACTCAATTTTCTCTTTTCAAGTTCGTTATTAGAAAGTTTAGGGCCAAATTTGTAGCCCAGCATTAATAAGCATATATATTATTATGGAATACATTTTTAGGTTCATTCATAGTCTAATTTTATATTTTACTTTTGTTTTGCCTCACTCTTCATTTTGTTTTTTTTTACATTATGCTAACTTATTACATTTTTACATATGATCGTGTTATATATTCTTGTTGGAATAAGCATGGTACTAATACATAAACTGATGAGAGAGAGGGAGAGAAAATGACTCTCAGTAACCCACTATTTATTATGGAGTTTGAAACATTGTGGGTGCTGAATCAAATCATGTTCTCCTAAATTTAACCCACCCTCTCTTTTTCCAAGTCATCTCTCATCTGCTGATGTTCATGTTCAGTCAGTTCCTGGTCTCCATCTTGGTCATACTTTGTGAAGATTGCCTCGATCTCTGCATCAGTATGGCCCTTCCTGAAATGATCAAGAGGTTACAGATGCACTCATTCACATACATTGTCCAATCCCAGCACAGAGACACCAAAATACAGGGAAGAAAGGAGAAATTGCTGGATTGGGGAAAGTCCTCCTCTTATAATATACTCCAGGAAGACACCCACCTCTGAAAAAAAGGTATCTCTATGAGTTCTTGGGCCAGCGGATACCCTTATCATCAAGAATGTATATTTACATGAGGAACTCTCCAGGCCCTCAGAAAGTCAGATTCTCACCCTTTGAGGTCCTGTCGAAGTTCATCAAAGTTTAACTTGCCTCCCCCTTGCCGCAGACTTTCTGAAATGTCATCCACAGTATTTCTTCTTAGTCTTAGTTTGACCAAGGCTTTATGGTAGCCCTGTTGAAAACAAAAGACTTAATTGAGTGCACTCTCTGTTTGCATTTGCTTAACCTTCAATTTATAGCAATAATTACTGTAAACCCGGCATAGCGCTAGATGTAAGTTGGCCACTCAACAAGTATGTGTTGAATAAATGAATAAGGGATGTATCTTGAGTTTTCCATAAAACTCTTTTGGAAGAATGATATAGGAAAAGTCAGGGTCTTTTCAGTAAATCAAAAGAACTAAGAGTGTTTTGCTCATATGAGAATGCAAGTTTAGGTTATAGAAATGAAACTCAGTACATGTTTCATAGCTGTCTGCCTCAGAATATGTAGGAATATGCAACAGCTCTTAAGAATAATGAGGGCCCAACCAGCATGGTTCAGTGGTTGAGTGTCAGCCTGTGAACCAGGAGGTCATGGTTTGATTTCCAGTCAGGGCACATGCCCAGATCCCCAGTGTGGGGTATGTAGAAGGCAGCAGATCAATGATTCCCTCTCATCATTGATGTCTCCTCCTCTCTGAAATAAATGCATACATACATAACATACATACATACATACTGAGGAACCTGAGTCATTAATTATTTATTTTCTGTTATCTCATAGTACTTTCTTTATATATCTTACTATATATCTCAGTACAATGTGGATGTGGATTTTTCATTAATAAGCTACAGGCAGACCTTGCTTCGCACTGTAGTGCAGAACTGTAAAATGACCACGCAATTTCCAACTATACAAAGTGATGTTAATAATCAACAGGAAAAATTATGATTGCTCCATGACCTTTAAATCTTTTTGTCAAACATTAAAATAAAGCTCCTTTAGTGTTGGCTATAAAGTCATAGAAAAATTAAAAAAAAATAGTAAAATGAATGTTTATTTACAACATTCAAATTTAAATTAGAAACATTCAAAATTAAAGTGCTTTATTTCTTTGTAAAAAATTTATCCTAAAACCTTCTAAATCACAATGTCATGTAATCCTCTCTTATCCAGTGGACATCTATGTTGGGATGTCAATGACCCCTCCCAAAGGGGCCACCTTTCTGACTGGAAGATGAGATTTAGGGATGTGTGGCAGCTCCATAGACCATGATGGTAAATATTCCCACAAATCAAATATGATGAGTGGGTCTCCCCAAAATCGCTTTTATTGAATATTTGGGCAGCCAGCCCAGTGGGGACCAAGATAAAGTTTGATCACTTCAAAGTCAGAGATGCTCTGAATAAAACAAATTAAAATTTTACTCATTCCTAAAGGCAAAAAAAGAAAGCCAACCACCCTGAATATCTCAGAACTGAGTATCTCTTATTGCATATATGAGATTTAGAAAACTGTGATTTACAGTGCAACTCATTTCCATAACAGCACTCTAGGATACAAAAGAATTAATTAAGTTCCAGATTCTAAGAGGCATCTCAACTATTCACTTTGAACAGTTCATATTAAGTTATTGAAAACAGAATGCATTAGAATTGTCTCTTCCTATCCAAATAAAACAAGCTCCTTTTACCATATGCCAAGTCTTTTGAATGGGTAAGGGCATATGCTATGACTCAGCATAAGTGCTATTTGACCTTGGACACGTGTTACCTCATCCCTAAAGTGTGGGTATTAGCAATCAATTGACATAGATGTCATCAGATATAAATACTAACACATGTAAAGTATTAAGCATTGCATTGTGGGGGTTTAGAACAAGTCACCTCAAAATGTACCTGTGGTATACAGATTATTTTGAGCTAAAGGCAACTTTAGCTACAGATGCAAGAGAAACTTCTGATCTTCCCTTAACTACCTAGAATTTTAATTGGAGCCTTGCCCATAATAAGCAATTCTCAGAGTTAACCACCTTTGACCTGTCTATAGGGCTGCACCAACTTTTATTTACTAAGCATCTGTGCTTCTTATCATCCTGCAATGACAGCTGATGCCTCCCAAGCACCTTACATCATTTGTAGCTCAGAAATGTCTTATACACCCATGCTTCTATCTCCATGCTCCACATTTGTATCTCTGAACCTCCTGTGCATGCATGTGGAGTCTCTCACTCTCTCATTTATATAGGTTCATATATATATATATGTATATATATATATATATATACACATATATATATGTATATATGTATATATATATTTAAATTATATATATAATTTATATATATAATTTATATATGTATATATAAATTAAATATATAAATATATATTTTAAATTGTTTTAAAATATATTTTCTTTTTTAATATATTTTTATTGATTTCAGAGAAAAAGGAAGAGGGAGAGAAAGAAAAATATCAATGATGAGAGAGAATCATTGATTGGGTGCCTCCTGCATGCCCTCTACTGGGGATCGAGCCTGCAACCCTGGCCTAGGCCCTTGACCGGAATTGAACCTGGGACCCTCCAGTCAGCAGGCCAATACTCTAACCACTGAGCCAAATAAGCAAGGGCTATATATGTATATTTTAGATTTGGTTATTTTCTATTGCTAACTGTTTCAGCCAGAAGAACTGAGGGTAGAGGAAAGTTCCTTCCTCTCCCACAGCTGGTTCTGTGGGCAGGATGAACTCAGTGCTGGATCTCCACACATCCCCATGAGGCTGCTGCAGACGAGGAGGTCCAGGTAAGGGTTTTTACCATACTGGTACACCCTCAGTTCGCATTCTGTAGGATCTGGTTGAAGCCAGAGTGTTGAGAAACATTTTCTCTCTTCTAAATTTGGATTGGAAGAAGAAAATATCTGTTAAACTAGTTTCTTGAAGAAGTGACTCTTGGTTATTTGTTGAGTAGCCAAAGTTTTGTTTGTCTCTGTCTGATTTCCCATTTGTCTTGTTATTATTTGTCCTAAGAATGTGGCTCCTACCACCCAGAGGGTATGCTTGCCAAGGTGCACCTTGCCCTCTATTTGGCTAAGACAAGCTCTCTAGGGAGTTTGCTGTGTCTATCCCATTCCTTCTAGGCATGTCTGTCATCTCTGCCAGCTGGAGAATGCAAATGTGTTTGGTGAGTAGCCCAACAATCTGTGGATACAAACTTAGAAAAGCTTAAAACTTTACTCTGTTCAAAAGGTAAAGCACGTGATTGCCCGTGTTTTTGGAATAGCTGCTTAAAGACAGTGTCTGTCCCTTCTCCCCGCCCTCGCACCCTTTTATATTTCTTAGGCTAACTTTGGGAATAAAGTTTCTTGTGAGGGTTGCATCTTTTTTCACTCTCCTTTGGAAAAGTCTTTAATAGTATTGGTTCGAGTCACTATGGATTCCGCTGTCAAAGCTGGACTATAGATCCTTTTTATTGGAAAAACTTCTCAATGGAAAAGAAACATTTTTCTTAGAGAATTCTCCTATTGCTGCAATAGCTAACCATTATGATTCCCTTAATAAGATGGGAGGACAGAAATTAGAACAAACATCGAAGTCTATTAAGACCCCTTCCCTGCCCTAGCTGGTTTGGCTCAGTGGATACAGCAGTCAGCCTGTAGACTGAAGCGTCCCAGGTTCCATTCCAGTTAGGGCTCATGCCCAGGTTTCGGGTTCAATCTCCAGTAGAGGGTGTGTAGGAGGCAGCCAATCAATGATTCTCTATCATCATTGATGTTTCTATTTTTCTCTCCCTTCCTCTCTGAAATCAATAAAAATTTATTTATTAAAAAAAAAAAAGATCCCTTCCCATTTGGCTTCAGATATTTGCAGATATAAAAAATAAAATAAATAAATAAATAAATAAATAAATAAATCAGGACATTGGAAGTACAACTGTCCTATAGGTAAGAAGAAAAATGAAAGAAAAAGAATGGCAAAACCTTACTTAATGACAACCAAAATGTTATATCCTTAAAACTCGGCTTGGTAACTGTCAAGTTGGAAGCTCCAATGGCCAGACAGAAGCAAGGGCTAAACTATGGCTAGGGTCCCACCCAAGTGCTACCAGCCCCCAAAGAAATTGTGATCTAAACTCACAATGGCTATTATGAGGAATGTGAAAGAAATTGGAATAAATAAAACGGTATTGATGGGGTTAAAACAAAGGTTTTACTAAGCACTACCAAATGAAGAATGGGTCAGACTGAACCCTTGTTGTTCCCTCCAAATTAAAGGGCCCCCAAAAGTCTGCTCTATTTACCCCAGGGAGGAGAAATGTAAAAGACCATAGAGAAATGATTACAATAAGAGACTTGACCAGCAATCACTAGGAATAAAAATCAGATTTGTTAAATTAAGATTGGTAACCAGGGTTTCTTAGCTCTGACTCCCTGCTGGAGGGAGACCCAAAGCCTTTTTACTCAAGAGGGGGAAAAATGGTCAGGAGATAGAAAACAGAAGTTTGCAGGACTCTGTGAATTCATGAATGAGGGCACCAAAACTTATTGGTGAAGCCCTGACTTGGGCTATAATTACACCAAGAGAATGAAAATGTAAGAATTGATAAGATAATTAAAACTGGAATTTTAAAATAAGCTTTATGTTTAAAAATAGTTAGGTCAACTTTAATTGATTGCATCTCTTTTATCTGAGTGCACGATGGAAGTGCCACTGTCTCACCAGGGAGTTGGGACATGAAACTGTCAGTTCTTTCGTTTGGCTATCAAAGAAAGAGACTCTGAGAAGTTAGTGACCTTTGTGCCCTTTTGGGTCCAAAGAATTGTTTAATACTGCCAGATATATTTACTCTTTGTCCCAGCTGATCTCTAACAAAATATCTGAAATGACTTAGTACATTTTTTATCAGAAATTTAGTCCAGTTAACCTGACTGGCATGGCTTAGTAGTTGAGCATTGACCTATGAACCAAGAGGTCATGGTTTGATTTCTGGTCAGGGGACATGCCTTTGGGCTCAATCCCCATGAGGAGGTGTGCAGAAGGCAGCCAATCAATGATTCTCTCTCATTATTGATATTTTTATCTCTCGCTCCCTTACTTTCTGAAATTAGTAAAAATATATTAAAAAATAAATTTAGTCAAATTAGAAACTAATGTCAGAGCCTAATAAGAATTTTTAAAAATTTATTTTGAGTCCTTTCCTAAGGTAAAATAAAACTATACACTCAGAGGGAAAGAAGCAAAGTAGGGATTATGTAATTAGATAGGTAGGCCAACTTAAATTACAGACTAACTTTTGAGAGCAATCGTTCTTATCTTAAAAATTTATGTGAGACCAGAAATGCAGCTCTAGAAAAAGTTCAAAGCCCAGTTATCTTTGTCGTCCACAATTTTTGAGGCTGAAGAGAAAAAAGGGAGGCTAGAGTGCTTTTGAAAGCCTCAAAACGTTTGTTCTTGCTCCTTACAAAGAGCGAGAGAGAAATTGATGTGCTAAAAAATATATCAATTTAAATAAAACACTGGTATGACAGTTTGCAATTGATTCCTAGTTTAATTAGAAATTAAAGTTTTTAAAAATTAAGAATTCTAATATACGTGATTAAATTTAAAAAAATCTTAAAAATAGGGAAAACAAACTATACACAGGAAAAATGGATATGTACTAGCTTTAAAAAATAGTATGAGATATAGAGATATATTTTTGAAGAAAAGAAAAATAATGAAAATAAAGAAAAAAAACAAAGTGAGGCCATTGTTTCAGAAGAGAGGAAAAGAGAACAAAAATCATAATGTAAAAAGAAATCTTGAGAAACCATATTTCATGTGTGGTCAAGCTGGACAAGAATGAAATAAATCTAATCAAGAAAGTGAACTTAAATATCAAAAGTAAGCTGAGGCAAAATTAGATTTTCTCTCTCATTAAAAATGATTATTGGTTTGCTACTGATGCTGTGAAAAACTTTTATGCCTAGCAAGCAAAGATTCTGTTGTTTTATCAATATAATTTTCTGTTTTATGCTGTCTTAATCAGGTCCTCAATTATTTAAGAAAACTGAGTCACCTTAACAATGAGAATTAAGTTTTGTTAAGAATCATGGAGACTTCTATATTTGTCTTTGAAATCTTGTATTGGCATTTTTGGTTAAATGCATAATTAAGTATTGTTTCTTAATGACATCATGATCCTATTTAGTCAAATATCCAACCAAACCTTTTGATACATTTTGACAAACTACCCAAAATTTAAATTATAAATAGATTCTCAGTCTGGGAATCTAGAAGGGAATGCCTCAAAACGTTTGTTCTTGCTCCTTACAAAGAACCATATTTAACTAATTAGGTTTATTTTGGAGTGTTGAAATTACATGGGAAGTATATTGAGCATTCTTTATGTTGCATTTGTACGTGTATAAGTGTTCCAGAAATTATGTGAGATTCCTGGAAACCTAAAATGTCCTGACATAAAATATCTGTCATCAAAATTGAGAGACACATTAAAATGGCTGAACTTGATTACTGTCAGACTGACCCCTCATTGCCAGATCTTTGCCATCCTGATGTCTTAACATGGAAATAGTCTACTCCTGAGCCAGAAACATTGCGATGGGTAAACAATGGCTATAAACTTCTCTGAATTATGACGGACCCTTGATTATCAGGCAAAGTTGAGAGAACTCATGAAAAAGCTGGTGTCAGCCAGAACAAGTTTAATTACATAAGACTGAATAAACTGATGAAAATGGTCACAATTTTTATGACATTTTTGTTTAAAATTTTGTTTTTAACATTCAAGAAGAAGGAACACTTCCAAACACCTTCTATGAAGCCAGCATCACCCTAATACCAAAAGCAGATAAAGACAACACAATGAAAGAGAATTATAGGCCAATATCTCTCATGAACATAGATGCCAAAATCCTCAACAAAATTCTAGCAAATCGGATCCAGAAGTAAATCAGAAAGATCATACACCATGACCAAGCAGGATTCATCCCAGGAATGCAGGGATGGTTCAATATCCGCAAATCAACAAATGTGATACATCACATAAATAAATTGAGAGATAAAAATCACATAGTCATATCAATAGATGCAGAAAAAGCATTTGACAAAATCCAACACCCTTTCTTGATAAAAACTCTCAGCAAAGTGGGAATAGAAGGATCATACCTCAACATCATAAAAGCCATATACGATAAACCCACAGCTAACATCATACTCAATGGGCAAAAACTAAAACCATTTTCCCTAAGAACAGGAACAAGACAGGGATGCCCACTCTCACCTC